>JANHGB010056097.1:0-28670 GCA_026283785.1 Coracopsis vasa
GTAGTGGGATAGCTCTGCCTAGGGATGGGTGAAAGAAGATAAATGAGCACAAGTACACTGACAAAACCACGTGTGAACAGACTGAATGTGGGGAAAGAATGAAGGAGAATGGGCTGAATGGTGCCAGGAAAGTTGGATGTCCTGGTAATGTACCACAGCATGGGTGACAATAGGTACTGGAATCTACCTAAAATATGAAAAACTCAGGAAGTGCCAGTGTGGTGGGTTGGTTGACCCTGAATGGACACCAGCTGCCCATCAAAGCTGCTCTACCACTCCCCTTCTCATCTGGACAGGAGAGAGAAAATATAACGAAAGGCTCATGGGTCAAGATAAGGACAGGGAGAGATCACTCACCAGTCACCATCATGGTCAAAACAGACTTGTCTTGGGGAAATAAGTTTAATTTATTAACAATCAAATCAGAGTAGGATAATGAGAAATAAACCCAAATCTTTCTAGATACCAATAAAAGCACATCATTATGAGGAAAATTAACTCCACCTCAGCCAGACCCAGTGCCACAACCAGGTTATAGGATTCAAGAAAACTGGATTAAAAATTGCTTTTCAAGATAATCTTGTGCTGAGAAGCTTTGTTAGCAGTGCTTGCCACCAGTGCCAAACTAAGGCCAACAAGGCTTCTTGACGTGTCTTGGCAGATAATCAAATGATTCCTTCCAGTCCTGCCTTTCTTATTTTTTTTATCCCCTAAAGGACTTTAGAGGTCATCTTTTTAAAACAAGAAGTATCTTTCCCTGACTGTATTTTGGGAATCTCAACTTCAAGTTCAGTTTCTTGTTTTCCTGTCCCTCTTGCTAGTAATTTCCAGTCACATCACTCACCAGTGATCCAGAGATCACTCACCAGTTACCATCACAGGCAAAAGACTCCACTTGCAGAAATTAGTTTAACTTATTACCAACCAACCAGAGTAGGATAATGAGAAATAAACGCAAATCTCCAATGTGGATCCCTTCCGTGGGTGCAGTCCTTCACAAACAGACTGCTCCAGTGTGTTTCCCTTCCATGGGTTGCATTCTTCAGGAACAGACTGCTCCAGCGTGGATCCATTCCATGAGTGCAGTCCTTCAAGAACAGAATGCTCCAGTGTGGGTCCCTTCCATGGGGTGCATCCTTCAGGAACAGACTGCTCCAGTGTGGGTCCCTTCCATGGGATGCAGTCCTTCAGGAATAGACTGCTCCAGGGTGGATCCCCCACGGGTTCACAAGTCCTGCAGCAAACCTGCTCCAGTGCAGACTCCTCTCTCCATGGGGCAACAGCTCCTGCCAAAAGCCTGCTCCAGTGCAGGCTTCCCACAGGGTCACAGCTTCCTTTGGTCATCCCCCTGCTCTGGTGTGGGGTCCTTCATGGGCTGCAGGTGAAATCTGCTCCACTGTGGATCTCCATGGGCTGCAGGGGCACAGTTGCCTTACCATATTCTGCACTGCGGACTGCAGGGGAATCACTGCTCCAGCTCCTGGAACACCACCTCCCCTCCCACTTCACTGACCTGGGTGTCTGCAGAGCTGTTACTTTCACATATTCTCATTCTTCTTTCTGGCTGCAGTTGCTATTCTGCAGTAGCTTTTGCCTCTTGTTAACTATGTTACCCCAGAGGCGCTAACCGCCATCACTGATGGGCTCAGCCTTGGCTAGCAGAGGGTCCGTCTTGGAGCCGTCTGGCAGCAGCTGTGTTGGACAGTGGGGAAACTTCCAGCAGCTTCTCACAGAAGCTATCCCCGTAGCCATACTGCTATCAAACCCTTAACATGCAAACCCAATACAGACCCGTAGGAAATCCCTTGACTTGTGCACTTTTAGTCTACCTGTTCAAACTGAAAGACAATAGACACCACTGTTACCATTATCCTGGTAAAAGATTGTTCAGACAAGGAGAAATGTTAAGTCTCATTTATATTTTTAGACTTACAGAATTTTTGTCTCTTAAAATTTGTAAATTTTCTAACAAAAATGTGGGATTAAAAGGAAGCAATAAAAATGCTAGACTATCTGAAAAAGAGCTGGTCAGGACCTTATAAACAGGACTGTTTTCCCCAGTGTCTAGGTAAAGTAAACAGAAATGTTCGTAAGAGCTGTGATGCTGTATGCCAGTAGCACTCCCTCTTCTGATCCCCAGTGCTTTGCAGTGGGGGATTCCCCAAACCTGAGCACTGTTCTTTACATGAGTGCAAGCCTTCCATTATAGAAGACTGTAGTTTTCCAGTGCCAGCCGAAAAATATGAGGTAAGAAGAAAAATTAAGGCTTTGGTAATGAAAAATTTGCAACAGACAGACAAAGTGCTGTTTTCAACTTTATCTAAGATATATGAAACCTGTATATTTTACTCAGTATGTTGATTTTTAACAAGCAAATGTATTCATGCTGATGTTTTTTTGTTAAGCTGGACAACTTTTCCAAAGCCATCAGTGTTGTCAACCATAGATGGAACAAAATTATAAGCACTTATATTACCAAATATGTTGACACATTTATTTTTAGAACAAAATGTTTTATCAAAACTTTTATTTCTAATGAATTGCAAGTTTTAAATTATTTCAATATGTGCTTAGTAGAAAAAAATATGTTAGATGTAAATTGGTGTTTTACTTTTGATGTTTTTCTGATTGCTACTTTTGGGTTTGTATTACATGACAAATAGTTGTGCTTACTGTGATGTCATATCAAAATATTACAGTGCCTCCAGTCTGCAGAGTAAGTTTAACTATGTCTTTAACTTTTTAAATGCAAATCAGAAAAGAAATGTTTCAGCTACTATTAAATAGCATGTTATGTACAAGTGGCAAGGTAATGAAATACATAAAAAAAATCTTAAAAACTGAAAAATACTACAACACATTATTTTAAAACAGTTCTTAAATCACTTGTCATAAGAAATACTGGGAAATATGGTTCTTTATGCATGGAATGCCAACAAAATTAATATTATTGGAGATAAAACAAATTGATTTCCTCAAATAGTAATTTTGCAAGGACATCTGTTCCACTGAAGAGTTTCCAGGCAGGCATACATTGATTCATTTACCAGAGACATTTTTTTCCTTCAGTAATCATAAACCCATCCAGCCTACCTTCTGGACAATTAAATGACCAACTCAGTAGGCTGCTTATGAAGAAATTCAGACCAATTCCTTCAGCAAAGCATGAAGCAGAGCTGCAGTAGAACGTCTTTTTAAAAATATGTGCATGTTTCAAGCGCACAAACAGGAGAAGATCACCTGTAAGTAGACTGAGAATCTTATAAAGAACTAAACATATCCATATCCATATCAGTATATATACACGTGTACTTTGGTCTGAAGAAGAAATCACGTACCTGAAAACACATATATTTTTTTCCAGGTAGATGAAACGATATAATAAAATATATTGCTTCTTCCTACAGTCCTTGACAGTCTGAACAAAGCTGGGCTTTTCACCATTAGGAGACATGGGAAACAAATAAATACATTCTTAAATTCCAGAAAACTCTTAGAATATAGAATGTGTAATTCCAGAAATTTACTCTGAAACAACACAAAAATTTTGAAGAGTGATCACCTGCACTCACTTTATTTTCAAACTTGCCAATTGCCAAAGGAACAGTAAGTATAAATCAACTGCATAAATATTAAGTGGTCTAACCCAGCAGGTTACTGGATTTCATACAGGATAAGACTGACTGATGAGCTCCTCTGCTGCCAGTCGGTGCCAGTAGCACAGCTCTCATTCACTGCCTACTCTGCCAGGAGTTTTCACGTGGTCTCCATGCTGTCCTTTGGCCCGTTTCTTTTTGCTTTCAAGGAATTCCGCACCACACTAACAAAGCACAAGAATTAAAACTTGCCTTCTGAGAGCATTTTGAAAATTTCTATTCCAGTCAATTTTTCTAACAGTGAGATTCCATTAATGGTACAAGCTGGTGAGACGGTTGCAGGTGACTAAGACCACATGAGGTAGGAGAGATGATTGCTCTCACTAGTTCTTTCCACCGTAATTAAAATGAAGTATTTGGAGCAGCAGGAGTGTCATTATATCACAGGTATACCAACAGCAAGAAAAGATAACGTACTAGCCAGGTAGGATCTAAACAGGTTTGCACTATCACACAAATGAATCTTGTTACGTTTCTTTTAGTATGTGTAGTGCTTACTTGCAACACATGAGAAAGGAGATTGAAAATGGGATGTGAAACAGCTCATTGTTTTCTAAATCTTTTGCTCCTGCTCATCTGCAATGAAAGTTATTTGATCAGCTTAGAAGGGATTCACCTCTTTTCTCAAGCTTAAAATGGCCTGTTACATGAAAATTTGACATATTTTATTTCCATCTAATCCTATAACAAAAAAAGCAGTGCATCTGAAATGAGCTGGAAATTGAACATGCAATATTAAACACTCACCTAACCCCCAAAACAACTGTTGATGTACTTACACAATCTAATAATGTTTAAATAAATGCAACTCATAATATTACTCCCTCTAGCCAAAATTCAGGATCTCTTGGAATAAGAAGCTGCTGAGAAGAGACAAATATATTCTCTGTGTAACTCATCCTATTTGCACACAGTCTTTGCTCAGTCCTGTTTCTCTGAGTAAAACAAAAATAAATAGCAGCCAGCAGTTTCCTTGCTCAGACATCATAGAATGGTTTGGGTTGGAAGGGACCTTAAAGATCATCCAGTTCCAACCCTGCTGCCATAGGCAGAGACACCTTCTACCAGACCAGGTTGCTCCAAGCCCCGTCCAGCCTGGCCTTGAACACTGCCAGGGATGGGGCAACCACAGCTTCTCTGGGCAACCTGTGCCAGTGTTTCACCAGCCTCACAATGAAGAATTTCTTCCTAACGTCTAATCTAAGTCTCCCCTCTGGCAGTTTAAAGCTATTTCCCATGACCTATCACTACATGCCCTTGTAAAAAGTCCCTCTCCAGATTTCTTGTAGGACTCCTTCAGGTATGGAAAATCTGTTCTAATGTCTCCCCAGAGCCTTCTCTTCTCCAGGCTGACCAATCCCAACTCTCTCAACCTGTCTTTATAGAAGAGGTGCTCTAGCCCTCTGATCATCTTCATGGCCCTTCTCTGGACTCACTCCAATAGGTCCATGTCCTTCTTATGTTATCCCCACTGTAACCCCGCAGTTTACTCTAGGCTCAGAGAAGCTCTTACTTCTCCTTTCCCTGAGGGTTGCAGTCACATTCCTTCAGGGTCGCTGTATCCAAACCAGACAGCTTGCTATTAGTTTCCAAGCCCTTCTTCATGTTTCTTCTACATCTGTGGAATCCCTGGTTAGATCCACTTAAGTCAACCTTTGCATGCCAAGCATCTGATTGCTTTCCAAAGCTAACCCTCTAGGAAAATTAAATTATTTTTGCTATAAAACCTTAAGATCCTCAGAGCTTTGGGAACTGCACACAGGAGCCCTTTGAGGAGGCACATATTTGGGGATCAAGAGATTTTTATGGCAGAGGCTGAGCCTCATTTGCCTATCAGTTATGACTCAATATGAGACAATGTACAAAAAGAATAAATTAAACCCTCCTTTTTCTACAGCTGAGTGACTATGTCTTTTGTATCTGCATGAACAAAGATATAGACAAAGAAAAAAATAACCCCACAGTGCATGGAGTCAGTGCTTCAGTTGGTGAAGTATGCTGAGGCAGTGGGCAGATATTCAGAGACAGCTTCAGAGGAGTTGAAGCATTACAACAGGCATCACAAAGGGATGGTCGCCAGTATCCATTAGAGCTATAGTTTTTCAAATCAGGGTGCAGCTGGTGCTTTTCCTGAAAGCCACACACATTTAGCAAGGCATACAACTGCAGGAGTGCTTCAAGGATCCCAGCTGTGCCACTACAGGGAAGCTCAGGAACAATATTCTAGTGGTCTGGGCTGCAGAGGGGGATATACCATTCAGTAACCCTGAAATGGATGAGAGTCTTGGATGTCAGCAACCTGGAGTCAAAGCCACTTTATTTCCCATTCAAAAATGAAGCAACTGTAAATAGGCAGCAGAGCCTTAAGGATGAGAGGATGGTCTGCTCAGCCCTCCACCTCACACCACAAGGACAATTAACACACATTATAATTGTTAAGCGGAGCACAGCTACCTTCTCTGATGATCCAGCACTACTGACAGTGAATCCTAAGCAATCATGCCTCTTTGTCTCAAGTTCCTAAGCTAACATTTTACTGGTTTCTGCACAATAAAATTTATCCTTGATTTAATCCCGCCGTTTAAAATCTTTGCTTGTAATTGCAAATGTGCTGCTAACACACCATGATTCAGGCAGTGTAATAGTTTGCCAAGACTGGAGGTGGATGCTAAAACTGTTGTCAACTAAAATTTTAAAGTGGTTGTTTTCCTGTTGGACTTTTTGCAAGCAGCCACAGAAATTGAACCCAACTGCCTTTATTGCCTAACAGTGTCTGACAGAAGAGTCATGTAGATGACAGAGATATAAGGGTTAAATAAGAACAGAATTACAGTTTAGTGCGTTTGAGCAGCCCATGGTATAAGTAAACCACCATATTAATGTTTTGTGGTAGACCAGTTACTTTAGCCTTGATATATTTAATTGTTCCAGGTCAGGCTCTCAACTGGTTTAACATTAACTTGGCTCAATTATGTTTATGTTTGATAAGTTATAACAGTATACAACAGCTGAGGATTGGTACAGTCTCCATGTCTTGCAAATACAGTCACCGAAGGCTGCTGTTAGCCCTTTTTCTATTTCTCTTATGAGCAATGGCAGAATTTTTGTCAGTCACTTCAGAGACACTGCTTTTGGATGTGCTAATTTAACTCAGTGGGACAGACAGATCTATAGCAGCTGGCAGCAGACAAAGGATAGGCTGAGGAGGTTTTCTAAAGTTAATACTATTCTTGGTGGAGATAATTACAGAGTTTTAAATCCAACCAATGAGCTCACAGAGCGGCAGTAAACTGCGTGCTTCCGAGGGAGCAGGGAAGAGGCATCATTGTCTTCTGCCAGAGCTCTGCATTTGGAGCTATGTGACTCATGGAAAACTGGTTGGGGAACTTTCAATGGAGCCATCAGTTCCCTGTCAGAACTGAAATGTTCCACAGAATCACATCATTCCTGCTAGTGCTTCACTTCTGAAGAAAACTGGGGGAAAATACTGAATTAAAACTCCTCACCCAGCGCCAATACTAAGTTGCACATGACAAAAGTTTGGATGGATTCTGAACACTCTGTAGAAGAAGGTTACAATTAAGCTTAGACAAATTGAGGAATGCCTGAAAAACATTCAATAAAATGAAATTAAATAAAGGTCAAAATATTTGCTTAGGAGAAATACATGCCTAAGCAGTAAGTGAAAAATGGCAGAGTAGACAGAAAACTGGACAAGAATCTACATATTACAAACTTAGTGCTAAGTAACCAGTTGGTGCATTACAATAATTAAGTTATTCTTGGGTGTACTGACTGACACGTGATACTTAAGAAACAGGAGGAAAACTGCTCTATGCATCATTCGTGAAGCCATGTCTAGAGAACTGTGTCATCATTTGAGCTTCCCACATTATGAGAGCTATATAAAGTTATATCTAGAGGAAAGAATGAGGAAAGCCTGAGAAACCAAATTAATACAGAAAATATATTTGCTCCTTTTCTACATGCCATTTCTTAGCAGAAGTGCTAGCTTTCTCAGGTCCAATCCTTTGTTTCCTCTCACTTGTACCTTTGCTATTGGTTTAATTTTTTTGTGCGAGGTTTTGGGTTTGGGTTTGGGGTTTTTGGGTTTGGGGTTGTTTCGGGGATTTTTTGGTTGGTTGTTTTGGTTTGGTTTTTTTTTGTGTGTGTGTGTGTGTGGTTTTTTTTCAGTTCTATCATCTGCTAGTCTGGTTCACAGCACAGCCATACAAACAGTACGTCAGCATTGAATAGACAGATGAGTAGCTAGTCATGGGTAAAAGCACCTGAAGTAGGGATTTTTGCTGAAACTAATTAATACTCTGTGGCTGTACAGGGTGCAAGTCTTCCAATGTGCATAAAGCTGTTTTAAAGGTGATTGACTGTTCACATTCCCACCAGAACTGGCTATGATCCAAATAGGTTAATATTTAATAAATGTGATACAGGATGTTAGATAAACTTCTAACCATAATGACAGAGTAGCACTGAAACAAGCTATATGGAATGGATTCTGGAAAGGCTGGTTAGACTATGTGGATGTGTAGTACATGCACATGTAGTTTAATTGCATGTAGGCTGTACAGTTGACTGACATACGTATGAGTCAGCCTCAGGGCAGAATGTGATGAAACTGACACATAAAAGCAATTTAACTAACCCATGTCATAACATGGTCCAACACCAGACATCAAAATGCAACATACTATAAATAAAAACTTCTGAACATCACAAAGTACTGTGCAGTGCTCATGTCCTCTCATCTCAGACTACACTATAGTTCAGGACTTCCCAGGTGCTTTTTTGGCTGAACAAAACCACTACTAGCACTGGCAACTGGTTCTATTACCAAGAATAGCAGCAACACTCTCTCACAGACTGGGCCATCCTAATTTGAAATGGTTCATAAATCACAAATGGTTCATATACCATAGCACTGCATTATCTGGTCAGACAGACCTGAGGTAGCTCTGTTTTAGCCTGGAAAGATGGTCAGGAACATTTAGAAGCAATAGAAACTGCTGCCAGTGATAAAGTGTATGGCATTCTTTCTTCAGGCAGTGTGCAGTCAATCTCTCTTGCAGGATAGTCAGAGCTTTGTGCTGCTGACTATACTGTCTTTTGGGTAAAGTACAAAATTGTACTGTGGTTCTGTCCATTTGTCATTTTAAACTCCACAGCACTTTCCTGGAGGAGTTACAAAGCTAGTGCATAAAAATGGAGAAAATAGCAGTTCATCTTTGATTTCTTGTGATTAGTGATGTTGTTTTCAACCTGGCTGTCAAAGTGACTATCCAGACACTTAGGTTATTTCTGTTAATTTTGATCTTCATACTCTGTTCTTGCTTCAGTGAAATTAATCTAGAATCCAGCCCAACATCCCTGGCTTAAAATACTAACAATGTAATTCAAATATTCTGCAGAAAAGAAAACCAAACCATTGTTAGAAAGCAAGGCATTATTTTGAATGAGACCATAACACCCTGAACTACAGTCTTAGAAACTGAGAAGGTCCATACAGCTAAAGTATTATCACTTGGAATAGGAAATTCAGATTCCACTTCAGAGTTATTTTGGTACAGGGAAGACACCTAATTAATAATATATTTATGGTTTTTATTAATTAACAGCCTTTATAGAAATAGCCCTGCTTTTTAAAAGTTCCCAGTGTAGCATTCTTTTACTTTTAAATGGGAAATAGTCCGACAGACAGATTGAGACAACTTCTGAGCTGGACTTCTTTTGAGATACTGATGGAGTTTTGCAATATCACTGCCACCATATCACTGTCATTTAAAATCCGCTCCTCCTCATCTCTGAGAATCCAGCAGTCCTATCAGTAATAATGTCTCAAAACAGAAGTAGGAAATGTCTCAATGCCATCTCCCCAAATGAGAGATGGCAAAGTAAATACCGTTTGAAAACAGGACTCCTTGTTCTTCTTCAGTCTTACCCGCCTGCACAGTAAGCGATATGTAACCAGCTGACCCGCATAAAGGAATTCTTCCATATGTAGAATGAACAAAAATTAAGCACCCTGGATAACCTGTGTCATCAGCACTAACATTTTCAGGAATATCATTTACTGTTTAGTCAACCGGATAGCAATTTAAAACTGAAGCAATCTCCTCTTGCAATTTTAGATAGCCATATTGTTGGAACGCTGACAACAGTAAACCCAGAGTTGTTACAAATGTAGCATTTTATGTTAAAAGAGCAAAAAATTATTTCAGCTGTGACACATTTATTGGTATGGGATCCTATATTATTGCATCCAACTTGTCTGAGGTGGAATAAGTAAATACCTTCAACATCCATACGGGAACTTAAATAGATTGCCTGGCTGAACTAAAAATTTTACTTAGAGCTCTGTAACCTCAGGCCATACTTTGGTAATCATTCGAATAATGCTTCCATATGCTGGAAGTGCTCTTGTTTGGTTTTTCAACTGATAATAATGCTAGCCGAGGTGATAAATGGCTTTCCTATACTTTGCAATATAATCTCAAATACATATTGATGGCATAAACCACATCGTATCAGAGCTAGAGGAGGTGATCCACCTACTTCGTGAATTAATTGTGATCAAATATTTGAACTTTCAGCTGACATAATCACCTGATAAATTGTGCTTTAAACTAAGATTACAAACAGACCTGGGGTAAGCATTATCACAACTAAGTATGGGTCACTGCTTGAAAAAACAGAAGTGAATACGTATACAAAAATGTTCATTTAAATGCTGTATTCTTTCAGACAGAGCAGGTATCTGAGACACATGAAAAAATTAGCCCACAGGGACTCCTTACTGCCATGGTCAGACTTCTTCCTAAGTCTGGTTTAAAACAAGCTCACTTATTTCTACATTTTACTTTTCATTCTGAACTGTTGACTAGAAGGGAGCTGTCTCAGGGAACAGACAAATTAAACAAGTAGAAGCTGTCTAATAGCAGAGAGAAAGACAGGATGTTCTATCCTTATTCCTCCCTGGTACTCTCTATCCTTACTGTTCTTGCCAAAGGATGGATTGGAGTATCCAGGGGAGAGCAATGGGGTTGTGAACTGCTATAAGGAGTATCAGCAGTATACCCTGCACTCTGGCAGCCCTGGACGCACTGAGGATGAGTAAGACTGGCTCCAAGAAAAGGGAAGAAAGAGAGGAGAAAATGATTGCTGTTTCCAAGGTGAGTATAGTGGAGCTGGACAGCTCATAGGAGAAGGATCATTCTACAAGATCTGCAGTCTACACCTTCCTTTCCAACTGCATTTCAGCAGGGGCTCTAGGCTTTGTCTGTCTCCTAACCCTAACTACACTGTGGGCTGGGCCTTTACCACAGGTCTGCACTGGAGGCCCAGAAAACAAACTTCTCCAGGAAGAATTCTTTCTGGTAACCTTCAGACTTCTTTTGAGGATCCTTCTCACTCCCACCCAGCAGAACCTTTGTCTCTGTCTTTACCATAGCACCAACTTTAACCCTACATCTAGGCAATCCTTAGCCAGGTGAAGCCAAATGTCTCCATCCATCACCTTCCTATAGACTTTCTCCAAAATTTCACCAAATCCCCCATGACTTCATTCCTTCCCAGGAAACGATTTAATCAGCCTCAATATCAGAGCTGAATCCTGCCTAAATATCTGAGCGATTTCATGATGGACTTGTTACCTTTGATCTATCCCTGAGAAACGCACCTGTCAGAATGAAAAAGTGTACCTAGATATTTTGGAAGTTTGTTGTCATCTGTCTCATAGATAGTGGATGGATGGAATCACAAATCATACTCGTTACAAATGTGACACCACTCCAGTCTTTTCTTCAATTCATGAACATTATTACTGTTTGTAGTCACATTTCTCACGCTTTGTAGACCACAGGTTTATATGTAGACCTCAAGCTAGCAGTCAACTGGCTTTGTGCAGCCTCTTCAAACCCAATTAACAGATTTTTATAAGTAGGAACATTCCCCTACAAGGGAGTAAAGTCAGGACAGAATCCCCATCTCCTGTCAAGGGCAAATTCTGACCTGCCAAAAGCAACATGCTCTCTCTCATTGGATCCCAGAATTTGGCTTCCATGCTCTGCTTCTCTGCGATAGCTATGCGTCTGACATTTCCAGTGTAGCAACAAGGTATCTCCCTCTGACTCCATGATCACCCTCCCCTATGCCATATACTTCCAGTTTGCTTTATCTAACTGGCCACTGAACTTTGATCACAATTTAATATGTTCTGGGATCTCTGAATAATAGAGGAGATAAGATTGCATTGGCTGCAGCTGCAGATGAGAGCCCAAGATCAAATAGAGAACCCTCTGCTTTGCAACATGCCTCCTACTTCATATGGCTGTCATGAAGCTATCAAATGCTGGAGAAAAAGAAGTGTAGAGGCTTCTACTCTGCTACACCAATAACTTCCCCAAGTGTATGTACAGTTATCTAACTTGTGGAGTGTTGGTACTAGTGCTAAACCTGAAACTTCTCTTAGTAAATTGCCCCTGCAACTCATTATTTTTGACAAAAGAAACCCACGTTCCTCTCTCTATCCTATCTCTCTCATCCGCAAGGTGTCATGATCACAGGCAACAAAACCGGACAGTATTGTACATTCAACATTACTTATTCCCCAGTATGGCACTTTCTTAACTGTTCTATATATCTTTATAATAGGCTTATAATAGAATTCCTGTTATAACTGACATGACCCCCCCATTCACAGCTATCTATGAAACACTTTGCTGGATGTGTGCCTCATCCAAAGCTTCACAAAATCTAGGAGCTGTCTATCTGTAGGCAAATAGTTGTATATTTAAAATAATGAATGATTTCTATTGAAGATATATTTCATTTCAGCAAGAAGCTCACGTAAACTGAGTTGTTGGGCAAGATTTTCCACAGTAGCACAGCTGTCAGTCTACAGCCTGCTATGCAGCACCCTTTTGGTTTTCTAAAATTGTTCCTAAAACTAAACTGGTTTACAGACCCTTAAGCTTACAACTTATTACAGCATACTGTCAGAATCTCTCTGGCCCTGTGTCTGTCTTTTCTAATAATCCATTCCTAAATGTTCTCTCCTGAAACAGAAGGATCCTTAGTTTTCAGGTACTTATCATAATGTTTCAAAGGGTACCTAAAAATAGGTCATACTGATAAGAGCTTCATTTGACAAATGTCAGGCTCTTCTAATACTTCCCTTTGTAAGACAAAGGGCAAGCCAACATTTTCATAGCTGTCAGGTAAAACTCTGTGCTGAAACACAGAAGAACAAAACCTGACAGTGAACCGTCGCTGCATCTAAGTTCTGGTTACATAAGGTAGCATAGGAAAATGAGTGTTTTTCAGATTAACTTTAATGTCAAGGCTGGTAGCACGAATATAATTATGGCTGATATTTTTATGCTGCAGTCTGACAGATAGTTAGCAATAAATATACCACCTCATGCAGAAAATGAGCAGACTTTCAATACTGGAAAAGGGGAAAAGGGAGGATGTCAAGTACTTGCACAATTTTGTGCATTTGCTTTCTCCTGTTTTTTATTATACCCTTGGAAGTGCTTCACATCACTGTTTAGGTTCTCAGCCTTTTCACGTCACCTTTCAGAGAGAATTCTGAGATCAGATCTGTTTTCAGTTACCTGGAGATGCTTGTGGCATCCATCTTTCAGCTGAGAAAATGAGACCCAACTTCAGGACAAAAGACATTAATGACTCATGAAAAAGGAGGTGAGCTGAAAGTGGTGTGACTACTACCCACGTTGCTAATCAGCAAAGGCAGTGGAACACTGCCAAAGAATTGACACAAATAGTGAATCTCCTGACTGGAGTATGTCACCGGCATGCACATCAGGAGAAACAGTAGGTGTTAGCAATGTGGCTCAGGCCATGGGAGAGCATGAGAAACCTTCCTCCCTTTGAGAGGGCAAAGATGTGTTCTTTGCTCATTCAAAGGAGCACAAGTCATGCTGACGGAGGGGAAGGCTACAAGGGGCTGATGACACTAACCCATTCATGTAATTTTTGCAATGCTCTATATCATGATATTTACAGGGGTTGGAATCTATTAAAAAATACAGAAAGATTCTTTTTCCCATAGTTGTCCATCTTTGTTTTTCCACCATGGACATGGCAAAACTTTCCAGCTAAACCATAGTAAGATGAGAGTTTAAAAGTTTTTAAACAGGAAGAAAACCAGTTCAGGGCGACAAAACAAGAAGATCCAATGCTGCAACTCCTCCACCTTCCCTATCTTTGAACTATGTATATTTTTACACTCACCTTTCACAGAACGTGGTTTTATATTTTTAAAAGTGCTACCTATTGCCATCAGTATCCAATTCAAGGACTCTTTTAGTCAAGTAGCCAGCAGAAAAGACAGGGCTTAAGTCTTATATTCATTGATCCTTTGTGGCTTTAATCAAGCCATTTCACATGAATATACTGTATCTATCTTTATAAGGGTTGCTTCCATGTGGTGAATTTATAATTTCTCAGTTGTTGATCATGTAATTTTCCCCCATATCCTCAGGAAATTACTTTTAGTATCACATTAAAGAATCTGCTTTCATTCCCTGGCTCAATAGCAATGTGTTCTAGATTAATTTTATCAATAATATTGCTGAAGTAGACTGTAATTCCCAAAGAAGCCATTGGTCATTCTTCAGTAGAGAAAATCATCCAGCTAAAAGAAATTGCAGTCCTTTTTAGATTGACATGGAGAGGCAAAAAATTATTAGTGTATGTCTTAAGAACATTTGTATAAAGGGTAATAATTTAAGTGAGCTACTACCTCATAAGTATTTATAGCTGTTCAGTTTCAAAAAGCAGTAACAACCATCACGCCAGATCTTCACCAGGTTTCAGAATTTCTGACAGTACTTTTCAGGACTGCATATTTGAAAAGCAGGGAATAGTGGTATTCACTTCTATGTGAATAGAGGCTTAAAAATGAGAAATAATAGGATATTCTCATGGTTTTATAACACCAGTGACTACTACAAGGTAGGAGAAACAGAATATTTTAAGGATCTAGTCTGCAGTGCCATCTTCTGTGCTTTAATGCAACACAACCATTGATTTCCATTCCCCCTTTTTAATGAATTGTTACTATCTGTGGTAAGTCACACTCTCTCAGTGTCACCACTGGTTTGGGATCTTCATTTCAGTTAATATCTTTAGATCTCTCTGTTGAAAGTAGTAACAAATATGCTGCGAGTAGATTACTTCTGTAAAATGCAGTGTAGTACAGACTGTATTCTTTCAAGAAAGTAATGTTGATAATCTCCTTTGATCTCTGACTGAGAAACTTCCATGCAGTTCAACAAGCTCCTCCCCAAATCAAAAACATTTCACTGATTTCAGTGGGATGCATTAGTTAGTTAGCAGTACCAGCATCCAAATTCACATTCACAGTTCATCCTATTAGAAATCCTATATGAAGACCTATCTGTTGAAATGCTAGTGCCCTTAATTTCCATTTTGAAATGGAGAACTGTAGATGCACCATTTTTCACAGCAGTATTCAGCAACAAGCAGAGTCACATGCTATGTAAGGGCTAGACTGATAATAGTGCTTTCCAAGACTATTTGCACAGGCATAAGTTCATTTCTAACAGTTACTCCAATAAAAGTGAAACTACACACAAGTATAGATGCTCAGCCATGAAGAAAAAAAAGAACTCTGCTTTGAAATAGAGTGAAGCTCTCAGAAAGGAATCAGGGGAAATCCAGGCACATGCAATGGATCTTCGTCTTGAAGTAAAGGTCCTGAACTTGGCAGCAGGAAAAATATGGGAATTTCTATTGGTCTATTTTTAGATATTTTCAGCACTAAGTCAAGCAGGGTGGGCACTGCGTGCAACTGTCCTCTAAATTATGAAAATGAGTTTCTTCCTAAGAATGTTTTGATTATGTTCGAGGAGAGAAGGCTTGCTGGTGCAGGGACTTGAAGTTGAGAAATACAGACTGGCGAGCTCATGTAGTTAGTAGTGAAACTTCTTCAGAATCCCTAGAATTGTGCAGGATGATCTTATAATGTGAAGGAATTACAGCAGGAAAAGGTAACTCAATTTTGGACTTCATTGTGCCAGTCAAAGCTGAATAGCTGTGGTATTAGGAGTTAACGGTTGCCTAGAAACTGGGGATCATGACCTCATACTCAGTAAGAGCAAATGCTGATATATAAAGAAAATGCACAATGCTCTAAACTGGTTTATATTAAAAATCTGAAGAAATTAAGGAAAAAAATTATTAGAAGGAAAATGCCAAAAAGAAAAAAATAACCACAAAAAAAAAAAGAAAAAAGAGAAAAAAAAGAATCCCATCCTGAGTTTCCCAGTGCCACCATTAAGATTGGAAAAAACCTTAGCTAAAAGTTTGTCATTGTTCACTGGCAAGGACAAGAACAGAAACTTTATAGAAAGCATAATCAATGGAAAAAGCGAAATAGTTAACAACATAAGAGCTATGAATTGCCAAAATTAGCTTGAGGCAACAGTGAAATATATCACTGGCAGAGCTAAAGGCGTTTTAAAAAAATTGAAAATGGATTGGGTACAAAATAAATTATATAAAGGCCCATTACCAAATGAAGATTGTAAAATTGTCAGCGATGATATGGGAAGAACAGAAGTTTTTAATAAATACTGTGTCTCTATATTTGGAAAGAAGCAGAGTGCTGCATTCATACCATATGAGGACAGGGAAGCAATTTTTAGGCTATTAATAAGCCTCAGGAATAAGTTAGACAACTTTTACTTAGGATAAACATTTCTGAATGAGGAAGCCTAGAAAACTTGTATCAGAGGCTTATACAAATGCTGGTGAAGGAAATTTGTGGTTCACTAATATTAATTTATAATAAAGGCTGTATGCATATATATTCACACATACACTCAGAAAATGCCAGGAAGCCTTGAAATAGCTAAGATTATGTCAATATATCAAATGGCAAGGCAGAATGATGCAGCTAATATCAGGTTAGTTGTCCAGTCTTAAGTCTCCTCAGAAATCCTAGAAAATCAGGCTCAGGATTTAATCAAATAAAGTGTCCGCGTGAAAGAAAAAGCTCTTTCCAGTTTATGTAACTTTGATACTATTAACATTTTGGTTGATAAAAATCATGTGCAGATATTGCATTCTTTCATATCCGTAATTCCGGATAAGTTGATAATGCATCACCTAGAGGCATGCCAGTACCAGTTGCATAGACGTATCTGTGCACTCCACATCCATGTTGATAGGCTTCCCTTTCAGAAGTTCTAAGGTACAGTAGCCAAGGTACAGTACCATACTGCTTTTTCTTCTGAAGCTAGCTTGTTCAGTGCTGATTTAAGGAGGTCCTCACTCCATCACATTGCATTAGCACTCCCTTAAACTTTTCTAATGATCTTGGACTGCATGTCATTCTGTCAAAACATATTACATCATGCAATACAGCACCAGTAACACCTGTTAAGTCAATTAACATTTCATTCATTTAACATTAATGATTGACAAGCCTCAGCACACAGTTGTCAGTCAATAACAGCCACCAAAGACATTTGGTTTTGGTGGGGTTCCACCTGGGTCCAGAGTGTGGAGAACCCCAAACATGCTATTCATTGAGTATCTCAAATCATTGTGAAGTAATTAGTTATAAAAAATTCCATATGTTTTTCGGAATGGCAGTGAATGAGATGGATAAGATGGCAGTAAATAAGATGGACAGGATGCTGAAGTCAGAGCTAGCTGAATTGCTTGGGGAACTGCCTTCATAATTTTTTTCTTTTCATAGAGTTCAAAGTTACCAAGGAACAGGGAAAAGAGCTCAACACTTACAAAATGAGGGGTCTAACCTGGCAAGTAGTGACTCATAAAATTGAGATAAACAATCCAACATAAATTCCCATCAAAATGTTATCATCAAGATACGACATGATTCCTGATTTGGAAAAACAGGGAAATGCCAAACTACTGCGGTGAAGGAGCTATTTTAATTCTGCAAACACATGATAGTGTGTGTAGCAAAACTGGTGGTGGGATACAACTACTAGATGATATGATTTTACATGCATAATCAAAGTTTTTAAAGTTGAAGTGTGTTCAAAAAAGACCTATTTTTTTAGGGTTTTTTTTTTTGTGAGAACTGTAGAAATAGTTATCAATTGAAAGAGTTAAAGAAAAAAAATTGAGAAAAAACTTGAGGAAGTACCTTCAGAAGAAGGCAATTATGGATGCTATCAGGCTTTTCAGTGTAACAAAGAAAGGCTGAAATTTGAAGTGTAAATGATAAAAATGAAGATGGTTAACTCCAGGAACAAGCTGATCATTGTGATGGATTTTTCTAATATTTTTTCCTAATATTTTCAAATTAATATTGGATGCCACTCTAAAAAACAAAACAAAACAAAATAAAATAATATTATGTGAGGAAAACTGCCAATGGCAGTTCAAAATACTTGATCTGATGGCTCACTCTGGCCTTAAATCTATGGAAGTACATCAAATTATTCACTGATGCTCAGGGCTTACATAACAACATCCACCACTAAAGCTTTCTTTCCAGCTGGCTAAAAGATTATTTCCTGGAAGGCAGTGACCTGGCCTCAGTTATTCATGCATTTGTCATTTCTCATTTAGACTGCAGTGATTCAGCATCCAATATAAATGGTCATACTGTTTCACTGCTTCCAGAAATTCAGCTACTGGAGAATGCTACATCTCATTTCAATAGTGCAGACCACTGGAAACATATCAGATATGTCCCCCAGGCTTTTTCTTACCTTTCCATAGACTAACTAAAAAAGTAAGTTCTTGATTTCTTTATTTAGGATACACCATAGCTGAAGTTCAGGAATGAAAAGGTCTATGTTTTATGATGAAAACCAAATTTGATAAATTGTTAACTGTTTGCTCTAATATAATGGACTCCCTGCTACTTGCCCATAACTATATCAAGCTGCTCCTGTACATGTTCCAACTCTGTAAAGACTTCAGCCAGTTGTGATTCAAAAGCCTTATGGTTGTTTGGACACTGTTGTATTTAGTATTTAGAATTGTAGAATTATTTAAGCTGGAAGAGTTCTCAAGAGGTCATCTAGTGCAACTTCAAGTCAAAACTCATCCAGCTCCAAAGTTAGGTCAGTTGCTCAACCATTGTCCTGTTAAATTTTTTATATCTCCAAGGACAGAGATGTCAGAACCCTCCTCAGCTACCTAGCTGTCTTTGACCACCCTTAAGATGATTGCTAAAAGAGATTCAAAAAGCCCTCAAAACAGCTCCTCATTAAGAAACTTGCTATTCTCCACTTTCCTATTAAAAAAAAAAAAAAAGGAAAAAATAAAAAAGAATAAAAAATTACTTAAGAAAACAAGACACTGACTATGCTTCTCCTGGTAGGGAGAGAATATAAAAATAAACTGCTCAGAACAGATGTGCAAAAGCTGACAACCATGTTTTTCACTGCACTGGAAAACACACAAATACTTTAGTGCTGAGCCCAGCATTAACAAAGAAAATGAGAAGAAAATTCTTGCTACTTACCTTTTTTCTGTTTAGCCACTGAAATTATTTCATTATGAAGCTGCAAGAGTATGACAATCATTATGACAAATGATCTAAATATGACTAATGTTATCATCCAGATTACAAAAAGATCTTATTCTCAGATTATTAGTGGTAAGGGCAAAAAGCACAACAGGATCTGCCATTCTGTGTATAACAACCCATAAAACCTCATTCAATAATTTCCATGTTCAGTGCCAGCTATATGCAACTTGAATTAGCATGTATGTTTGGACATGTGCCATCTTACTTGACAACATGAAGAAAGAAAAAATTTACATGTCCATTGGCAATCTGCCCTGATAGTTAAACACATTCTTGATTTAAAAATATGCACATTATTTTCAGCCTAAATTGATCTAACTTTGATTTTCATCTGTTGAGAGTACATTTTACTGCCTGTGTCTACAGGGTCAAAGAGTTTTTTACTAACAGGTATACTGTCCTTGTGTAAACACTTTGTATATGCAATTAAATTGCTTCTTAAATGCTTCTTGAGAAAGCTAAGTAGATGGAAGTCTTTTCCCTGGAAAATATATTTTCTAGTACTCAAACCATTTTTGTAGGTCTTTTCTTGACAACATGAATTGTTTCTTTTTCAATATATTTTCTTTCCAACAACAAAATGAAAGCAGGACACAACAGTAAGGCATTACACTATTTCATTATACTTTGCTTAGCTTCTGACACTTTACCACCTCCTAACACTTCATAATTTTCTCATTGTGCATCCAAGAATGATACTAACTCTTGCAATGAAGAACAAACCCATCAGTTCTTACTGTGATGCTAGAGTACATTCATGTACACCACCCCTTTGGGGGCTACAGACAGCTCAAATTCTCTAGCTGCATTCACTTTGATGTAGAAGTCACCAAGACTGATGTCCTAGACTTCTATTTTTTGAGGTTATTAGGAAATTGAGGTATCATCCAGATCCTAGTTACATTTTCCATAATACTTGGACTGAGACCTTTCTGACAGTGACCAACAATTTCAAGATGTTGTTCCTTTTTTCTTAAGCTTTGATACCATGGATGAGGTAGGCCTAGGGATGTTACCATAGACCATGTCACATATAAGCTACTAAAGACATCATGGAGTTGAACAGTAACTCAGCATACATAAAACCAACTACGGAGCCACATTCAGATAGATCAGATAGATCTAGTATTTCTTGACATTAGTGGGAAAATTTCCACTGGCTTCAGTTAGTGCAGAATTGCCCAAAAACAATAGGGTTTTTTTGTGGTTGTTGTTACATTTTAACAAGCTAGATTTAAATTCATTAACATTCCAAATGAGATCAATAATGAATAGTCCAGTAATAATTACCAGGACTCTCCAGAAAACTCATAAATTATGTCATGAGCTATACACTGCATGTGCCAATTTTCCGTAAACAAGAGGTTCATGCACTCTGTTTTCTAACAATAAGCACGTTTAGTGATTGTGAGTAAAACTATACGTAGTTCATCCAAATTTTAAACTGTGATAATTTATTCCTTTGCTTAAATTGGCCTTCCATTCCAACACCAGGTCTGTAAGAAACAGATTCAACTGAAGTTTCCTCTAAAGCAAAGAGGTTCTCTTGAAACTCTGAGCTTGAGCTGGAAATTCAACAGTTCTAATAAATTTGCCCGGGCTAAATGTGATCTACCAATAGCTAATTCAAATGACTGCAAGGCAACTGGGCTCCCTGCCATAACAATTGTGTTGCCCCTCTCATAGTGCTGTAGCATTTATCCTAAGGGTCAAGACCTTAGAACAAAGAGACCAGCTGAAAATCTCATTTATTTATTTAGAAATAAATTAAGTATTGGACTTACTGATCATGGAGAGTGTCTGAAAACCGAGGGTAGAGAAGGCCACGGTAAAGACTTCTATTTTAGAAATTACTTTTAATCCCATTTCATTAATGCATAATCCCTGGTCGCAGCATTTGACCACATTGTAGATCAAAATCCATGGTGAGTAAAATAGCAAATCTGAAGGAAAGAAATTTTTAGAAAGATATTTTTATGTTGCATAGAGAAATTACTAGTTGTGACTTACTGGTGTATTTTACTTAGTGAACGTTGGACTCGGCAGTTGGTAAAACTGGGAAAGAATGTAACTGCATTTCCAGAATTATTACAAGGAACTATGAATTTTACAGTAGTTAAAATTCAAACTGACAGTTGTGAGTCTAAATGTGGAACAAGATTATTTGATATTTTGCCTCAAAAATTAGCCTTAAAATTAATATGCTGGTCAATTGTTTTAATATCCCATAAGACCAAGCTGAGAATTTGAGGGCATCACTCAGTTAAATTAATACAGACCCTCAGTGCAAGTACCAATCAAACTGTGTAATCTCATCCATGATGTTACAATCACCTTCTGTCCACTATTCCAAATTGAAATCTGCTTCAAATGAGCATTCACTCCCTCAGAGAAAAAAAAGACCTTCTTATAACTTTCATCTTATGTGAAAATTATATTCATGGCCACTGACACTTATTTGTTCTTAAGCCAATATTATTATTCACTGAAAATATACCTTTTACTTCTTCAATGTGTACTATTTTTAGCCAAACTTCTTGTGCATTTAAACAAGCCAAGCTCCTCTAATCTCTTTTGTAAACTCAATTCTTATATTCCTTTGTCACCCCAGTATCTTTCCTATGTAGAGTGAATGCATTATTCCTGACTGAAAATCAGAAGCATTTCATTAAAATTAATGAATTAATTTCACTGAGATGGCCACATGTGCATTGGTAAATATATCAAATGTAAAGGAGTTTG
Source organism: Coracopsis vasa (assembly GCA_026283785.1). Classification (NCBI taxonomy): domain Eukaryota; kingdom Metazoa; phylum Chordata; class Aves; order Psittaciformes; family Psittacidae; genus Coracopsis; species Coracopsis vasa. Next base: position 21,982 of record JANHGB010056097.1, read on the forward strand.
GTTGATGTAGCATGGCTCACTTTTACATAGGCGAACAGACTTACTCCCTTTGATTTTAACACTGTGCTAGGAATGGCTCCCAGCTCATATTAGCCGCTGAACCATGCCCAGGCATGACCTTGGGAAAATGCTAATTGGCCTAAATCAAAAATGTGCAAGGGCTATATTAGCATTTTGAAGTAGGGGGGATCACACATCACTGAGTGGCCCATCCTGTTTAATTTATATGCATAGTTGTATTATATGATGAATGCTACAGTGGTGCTAGTACTCAGTTTCTCTTGGACATACTTCTTGCAACATACCCTAGATCTCAGTTTGCCTTCCTGATGGTTGTGTCACATTCATAGCTCACAGCCATTCTGGGGTCAACTGCTATACTTCTTTCTCCATCTGACTGCTGTAATCTTCCAGGCTTTCATCAAGTCAAGCTATATGAGGTTCTCTAACTGTGACATTTACAAATTCATTCAGTTCTCCAAGGGCCTTTGTCCTGAAGTCAGCTGGGATAGAGTTAATTTTCTTTCTGCTAGCTGTTACAGTGCTGTGTTTTGGCCTTAGTCTGATAACAGTGTTGATAACAGACCAGTGTTTTAGTTATTTCCCAGTAGCACTTACCCTGATCAAGAACTTTTCAGTCTCTTATATTCTGCCAGTAAGGAAGGGCACAAGAAGCCAGTAGGAAGCAGAGACAGGATGCCTGACTCAAACTAGCCAAAGGGGTATTCCATACCACAGCATGTCATGCCCCATGTATAAACTGGGGGAGTTACCCAGAAGAGAACAATCACTGTTCGAGTCAGGCTGGGTATTGGTTGGCAGGTGGTGAGCAATTGTATTATGCATCATTTGTTGGTTTGGGTATTTTTGGGGGTGTGTGTGTGTTCATTCTTTCCTCTCTTTCTCTCTTATTTACTATTGTATTATTATTATCATCATCACCATCACCATCTTTTATTTCCATTATTAAATTGTTCTTATCTCAACCTATGGGATTTTACCTTTTTGCTAATTCTCTACCCCATCCCACTGGAGAGGAAGATGCAGTGAGCAAGCGGCTGGTACTCAGTTACGAGCTGGGCTTAAACCACAACAGGTCTTCAGCATTTTCAAGGCTGAAATAATTACATCTCTACACTGTAAGCTAGTAAATCAGACTTTGTAATAGATCTCTATATGAAGCAAGTAAGGAAATGGGCAACATAATACAGTAAACAAGGGTGTTTAGGTATACAAAAATGAACATGTAGAAGAACATTTACTTGCTAAGAGAGTGCACAGAAGTTACTAAAATTCACATGGACTTCTTTTTCAGGTACTGTGATTCACCAATAACTTCCTACATTTTCTCAATTTCATTCCAAGGTTGTATCTATTAAAGGAACTCCCTGAGAGATTTCATATGAATCTGTTAAAACAATACCCAGAAAAAAAATTGTGTGATTGTATGACATTAAAATCTCAGTCTATGCATGTTTATCAAGCTTTGATTCAGAGACCACATGTGAACATTCATATTCTTCATCCCTAGGAAGTATATAGCCAAATCAGCTTTAGTACTCCGTTCACTTGAATCTTTGATAAAAAAAAACACAACGGATTCTGGTCAAATTCAAATGCAATACAAATAAAAGCAACACTGACTTTGACTCTTTTATTTCTTAAATGTCTTATCTCTTAGCCACCAGAGGAAGCTTATTGAAGCTATGAATACTTGAAATAAGTGATTGATAATGAAGAGGGGGAAAAGTTAATTAAAGATTTCAAATGAGAATTTTGATACCCTATGTGTTCAAACAAAGTGCCTTTCTTAGATCCTACAAAGCCTTACCCATATGCTAATTTAATGGAAATGAAGTTTATTATACTCTGTGGATTTTCATTAAACAAGCAGAGATATAACCATATATACTCTTCTCTCCCTATCCCAAGCTCTCACACGTCCTGTGAAAGGTGTGATAACTACTTGGTTTTTATCCATTTTTATCCCTTGTCAACTTGCCTTTGTTGAATCACTATAAAAGAGACAGCGTTCTGTACAAGATGGATCCCCAGTCTAAAGTCAGCATTTCTTATAATTTACCCCAGCACTGTTCATTTCTGCTGGCCTCTAAAATGCAAACTCTCCCTATGCAAACTACATACCGAGAATGGTGTCTGGCTCATCCTAACTAACAAAGCATACCAGAGACTGTGCTAACATCTTAAATCACATGCAAAACTGAATCCATTTCTCAAGAACTGTCCCAGTGCTTTAAAATTTGCTTTTTTGGACATACCTCCTTTGGAGCCTGTATCCACAGTTTTGATTCAGATTTTGTCAGATCTTTCTTTGAGCTGTTTCCCCTAAGCAATTACCTCCTCTTCCCACCTTCACAGGGTTCCACCTGGCCCAGAGTGCCACTGCTAGGACAGGAATATGCAGACTACTTTTTTTTTTTGTTCCTACCCACAGCACTTTTAACGGAGTATATCACGCACTGTATTTATGCGTGCAGTCCTTTTGATAAGGAGAAAAGAGAGCCAGTTCAGGTTATAGATATCAGCAATAAATACTAACTCAAGCCAATCCAGAGACCTCAGAAAGTTAAGCTAAACTGCCTAGAAACTTCTTGCAGACCTAATGGTAATGCAACTGCTTGGGAAGCACCTACATGCTATTTTCTGTAACAGCCTTCTATTCATAGCTATTCATAATGCCATGTCTCTGAACACACTTTGCAGCTAAAAGCAAGCAAAAGCTGCTCAAATTCTCTAATATTCTCTGCTGCATTTGCTCTCTCCACCTGTTACTGTACCTGAATGATTAATAGCTTAACTGACTTTTCTATACTTGCTCAGTCATAGAATCATAGAATAGTTAGGATTGGAAAGGACCTTAAGATCATCTAGTTCCAACCTCCCTGCCATGGGCAGGGACACCTCCCACTAAACCATGCCACCCAAGGCAATGTTTTTATGTCAGTAATTGAAAGGTGAAGTAAATTATTGAAAACAGAGACCATGTTTTCTTCTATTTTGTTTTTAAAGATGAATCAGGAACATCATCACTTCTCTGTGTGTTTCTGCCCACCATCTAGTAAACCAAGTGCTATCACTTGTTTTACCTCTCTTCTGCAGATGTAGCACCTGTATTGCCACAGGGCATTTGTTAGTTCTTTTGAATTGCCAGTTTTCCACCGAAATATCATGCTTGTCCCCATATTGCAGCAAGTATGTAGGAAAGCTGGTGCTGACTTCTGATAGTGAGTGCATTTGTTCCCATTTTCAGCTATTCTAGTTAGATCACTTGTCTGAAGATTTATTTTGAGTGAAACATGAAAGAAAATATTTATGTCCCCTGCATACACAAAAGTGGTTAAAATAAACTCCAGTTGAGACAGCTTTATGCAGCAAGTATTTGTCTGATTATGCTAACAGATTTCTGATAGTGCTTTAGGGGTTTTAGTAATGGAATATAAGACGTGCAATTTTTCTTATATCTGGAACATAGCTTTAAAATTTGTAGGCACAAATCCCCAGGCTTAAACAGAACTGCTACAGGAGAGTAGTAGGATATTGCCTGTTTGTTACTGGGAATGGCTCATCTGTACAATTTAATGCCCTTCAACCTTTAACTGAAAAGCAAAAAGTCACATCTAAAACTAAATTTAAAAAACAAATGAAAGGCCTGACCCTTTCTATCTTGTCTATTAACCATCGTTAGCTGGATTGTTTTTCATATTGATGTTTGCACTGTCAGATGTAGCTGTCTTTTCCAGATGATCATATTCAGTCACTGCCAAAATTTTGTTGCTGGATATTTGATTCCCTTAACTCCCCTCCCTCTCTTGAAAATATGAGTCAACTTTTTTATATGAATATTGCTTTTTTTTGTAGTAGTAGTCTAGTTGATAAAGCAAAGAGAAGCCAACAACCGTAGCTAAGAAACCTTAGTTTATTACCATAGATGTATTAAACCTGAAAAAAAATAATTTCCTGGTACTAGTATTTTAATTATTTATAAGTGTAGATATATTTTGATCAACTGTTGAAATAATAAAGTAACTGATTCTACAAGTCTTGTTTTCCTCTCAATAGGTAACAGTATTGGGATACTAGAAAAGTTTAATTAGGTAGTTTAGCGTTGCTGGATTCAAAAAGTGTTTTCAGGCTTCTGAATACTTTAGCCGCGCAAATGGCAAATGTCTGACGAGAGATGGTTTCAGCATTTTACTATCCTAACTATGCATCTTTCTGTAGCCAATAGCAAGTTAAGCAGCTATGTAGGACATGGACATCCAGCCTCTTCCATGGGTCTGGCTCTTCACACACTTAGCATTGCAGGCCATTGCCTTGGGGAACCACCTCGCCAGTATCCTCGAAGTACGCATTGCCTTTTCTTACAACCCTTCATTTATTGCTCTTTGGCCAATTTCTGGGCTGTATCACTTGGCCTGTAAAAGCTAGTCTTAATTATATTTATTGAAATTATGAAATAACACCAAATACTTAGAATTCATTCCTATTGTTTCATCTAGCAACTGCTTTTAGATATTGCAGACTGTTTTACTTGCTGTTATACATTCAAATAGCAGCTGTTTTCTTGGTTGCATCTTAATAGCACTCCAGTTTACATTTTGTTTACATATATCAAGGAATTATAATCTTCACTTCTGTGATCCTTTAAAGATTGCAATATTTTAATTTAAGGCTTAATTTGACCAATATATGAATAAGATATAAAGTACTATTTCTTACCTCACATACTTTGTTTGTAAACCTATTCTGATATTAAGCATTTCATGCATTATTCTTAACTTCTGAAGTGCTAATGAACCTTTAGTATTTTTACTTAACTTGTATGCAGTGGATTGGGTTGTTTTTTTTTCCAAGCACTAAAACAGAAATTACTGTCTTTTATCAAGAGCTCTGGGAGCATTGTTTTCAACCTTTTGGTCCAGCAGAGAACTTTTCTCTCATTTAGAAATACCCAAACTTTTATTTGGCCAGAGCAAGGGTGTTTCGTAAAATGCTTTGTTTTCTTGCCACAAAAACTCTAGGAAGCCCTGTTACGAAAGAAATGCTGTCAAGTGGCTTTCCTCCTGCCTTTATCACTGATGTTCAATAACCATTCAAAACTTACAGGGTCAGGTAAGAGCTTTCTTAATAGAGCAGTGACATTATTTCTGGATAACCTCCAGTATGTTATATTTGCTGAGAGCTCAAATGCATTTTTCATTTTACTTTTTATTTGTTATGTTTTTGTTTTGTGGTTCTATCATCTTTTATAGAAGGGAATTATTGTTTCCTTTATAAGCCTAGTTTAACGAACTAAAGCTGCTTATGGATCCACTTAGCAGTTATTCAAAAGTGTTTGCTAATGTGTTTTGCTTTAAGAAAATATCCAAAATAATTGGATGGGGAATGCAGCATGCAAACTATTTTTCCAATAGCAATATTTGGAAAATCTCAATGTGAATGGTGCTGTATGCTCATTGTTGCATATGTGTGTGTTTTAAGCTATGACACCTTAAGTGTGAACACCTCAACACAACAAAAAAAGTACTTGAAGACATAAGAAGAATGAGCAACTCAAAGTGCTTGGCATATACTTTAGAGCTTCAGAATTGCACCTTTATTTGCTTGATAATTAGTAAATTATTTCTGGTTTGGTTTGGTTTTGTTTTGTTAGCTCAGTTTGATCCTGCAAAGCCTTGTGCATGTGGTTGACATTCAGTGGCAGTGTTCAGGCAGATAAAATTAGGCAGGTTCTTCAATCCTTGTGGGATTCAGATTTCAGATTCCTTAATGTTTTAGGTTCTCATGATTGTTATTTTTTTTCTTTGCTTTAATGCAAAATATTTATTTCTGAACATCTTTGAAGTGTGTTTGTTAGCTTTTCTTAAAGGGGTATTTTAAGTGGGCACTGGGAAAATGTAACTTTTGTTTGAGGAGTCAGAGGAGAGGAAAATTATATAAACAGTGAGGCGAAATGAATAGCAAACTAATGTGAGATTTCATAAACTTTGCCAACAACAGAAACACCACCATGTTAACCAACTTTGCTGGTATGTCGCTCTTCAGTAAGAAAAAAAAAAACTCCTTTATTTACTATGAGTGTTTGTCCTGGTTTTGGACAGTGGAACATGAGTGTTCCAAAGGGAATATATGAAACCATGTCTTAATTGCACTAATTCTTAGTGCTGTAACTGGTGAAGTGGTATGAGCTATCTTGCAACACCCTGAACGCTGTCAGTGCTTGGGTGTTAAGAATCTGATTTATTTTACATTAGGTCTTAAATAGACACATTTATTTGCGTGTTTTAATTATAGTATTGATCAATATTGTAAGCTGTCTCTAGAATTAATGTTATCAAAAGGAAGCTTTTTATAATCTCTTCTTAATAAATTACCAATAGTGAGGAGCTGACGCCAAACTTGAGGCTTGTCTTCATGCTTACTTGTCTTCATTGCTTGTTTATAATTATGTGCATTTCTCTGTGTGTGTGTGTGTGTGTATCATTCACTGTGTATGTTCATACTTGTTTCTACAGTAAGTTTATGACTTACTAGGAATCAAACTTCTCAGCTGGGTCTGTTTCTGTAGGTCAAAGATATACCTGCCTGGTTCTTGATATTTTCTTTTTTTCTTTAATACCATACAATTGCATCTAGAGAATGAAAATCCAAAGAAGGTAGAAATGTGA
>JANHGB010056098.1:0-21566 GCA_026283785.1 Coracopsis vasa
CCTAAAAGTGAACAGATCTTGCAGTAGAGATTCCAAAGGAGACTTCTCTGGAACATGTTCAAATTATACTTAAGGCAAGCCACTAAATACATCTCAGTAGAAACAGTGGTATTGATGGAAAAAGATAATCAGTCTAGTTTGTAGCCTGAAAGTTGTTGGCTGTGTGCTTACTGCATGCTTGGCTGGAAGGTAACTGGTAAAGCACAAATACTAATGCCATCAGTCCTGCATTTTGTTACTTTGAATATGCATGTCTGATGTGTGAAGTGGGAAAGTGCTGCTTGCACTATTGCTTCTCTGTAAGCTAGCTCTGCAATTAAACTTTAAGATATTATTAATTAAGCAGAATGAGGTTTCACTGGGGTTTTCTCTCATTTCTCTCTTTCTTGGTATGATCTCTGGAGCTCTTGGATGCTAATTTTGATATTGAATTTGTTAATGACAACTGGCTAAACAATTCTGAAATAATTAGGGCTCTGCTGAAGACTGTGTTTATATAGATAATTGATTAAAACATTTATCTTGTACCACTGTATCATGTAAAAGAAATTAGGCATTATAATACTGTACTGTGTGCATAGGTTTGCTGATGCTAAATGTGAAAGGTAGGATTGTGTAGAAAAAAGGAATTAAGTTGAACCTACAAGATGTCCACAGCGCAAGTCTCCCAGAAATGCAGATAGACTGAATAGTCTGTGCTTCACGTGAATAGGATGGAAATCAACAGGAAGCTTTAGGAGCTCCTAATGAGGTAATCGTAAATTAAATCAGATGTGCTTTTATTACCTCTGTTCTGAAGGTTGAGATGCTGGTCTATTGATAACAGGGTAGCTTAAATATCATGCAAGAAACATCTATCAGAAACACGTATCTCACATTTCCTATTCCATCATCTCCCTTCTTGAGGGAGATCCTAGTTTTTAATAAAGCTGGGAAGAGCCAAGTCTTTTTTGCTTTAGACACAGTATCTGGAACTACAGCTTGTTTTTTGTCCTTCCAGGTAAAGCTACTGAATGATTTAACAGTTGCCTAAAAGACAGTAATGGGTACGTTAAAAAGTTATCATTTTGAAACTGTGTAATATCTGGCAAAATGTATCCATTTTAATGGAATAATCTAGCTAAATCGTGATAAAGGCAAAAATGTTCCAACTTGCATTCTCTTTTTTTTTTAATAAATTCTAAAAGCATAGAAATTTAATCTTACTCTATCAATCATTCAACTTAAACAAAGCCCAAACTCTAGATTTTGAAACACTGAGGAGCCACAGAAAGTGTAGCCATGTAAATTGTTTGACATTTGCCTTTGCCTTACCCCAACTAGTTTGATAATTTCTGATACCAACTTAACAATCTTCATAAAAGCCAGGAGAGTAAGTAGATTCAGTTAAGTGAGGGTCTCACATAAATATATAAATATGTACATTATGACCAAGCTTTTTAAAAGTGATAGCTGATTTTGATAGCTTGGTTAGCAAGGATAGCTGGGTATCCATCCTCAGAAGCTGGGATGTGACATACATCATAAACACAAGAAACAAGACATTCTAAATCAGTTGATTACTTTTGACAGTCTTTGTTTGCCTGTCCTTGCCTGTTCTGTAATATTGCTGCTAGGTTGTGTGCCATCATTTCTTTGAGTAGCATGCAAAGTGCATTTCATGTGTTGGGGAAGTGGCTTTTATTTTACTTTGTCACAACCTGAGGAGACAGAAAATCATTTGTGGTGAGGAACCAGCTAACTGTGAGAAACAGGGGGCTTTTAAGAGGAACTTGGATGTGGACAGGATATAACGATTACAGTGCTAACCATGTTTCTTGCTGTTGTAATATTCAGAGGGTGAAAGATTCAATGAAAATTATCTTCTATTGAATTTAAGCCTCAGGTATGCCATGCATAAAGGTATATAGCAATGAAAAAATGTAACTTGAATTCATATAGCAAAATAGTATGGTGGTGGTTCTTTACTAATTTTAAATTGTCAAAAGCGATTTCTTCATCTTCAAGTGAAGAAAGTACTGATCAGAGTTTTTTCCTTGGAGTGATATGGCAGCAGCCTGATTATTTACGTTTTTTTCTTCTTTTTTAGATGATGAATATTCTATCATGATCTGTGCATAACAGAACAACAGCTATTCACAATGCAGCAGACACATTCATCAGCGTGTTGAGTCTGGCGATTCATTGCCAGGTTCTGGAGGTGCCAGACAATTCCAAACTTCTGCTGTACAAAGAACATTCATTATTATTATTTACCTGCTTTATGGGCAGAATGCAAGTGATGATAGTTGCAATCAGTTTTTGCCTCTTTCTTTGTAAGACTCCCCACCCACTGTCTGACAGGCTTGTGTGTTGCCAACCTAAGGAAAATAGAGCAAACTTGATCTTGTGAAGTGGGGAACATTCCCAACTGCAGGGCACTGGGTAACATGAACTCCAAGGGAGAAATCATTTATCAGAAATATGTCTGTACCTATGTTTACTGAACTATTACTAAATCTTTCCTTGCCCTATTCCTTCTCCACCACCCCAGATACCATATTCCAAGCATGGGCACTCTCATATTGTGGGGGGGGGAAGCTCTGGCACCAAAACCTGTTCACAGATATTTTGAAACTGTGAGTCAAAATTATTTTGTTCATCAGCATGAAGCATTTTGAGTTGGGCCACTAAGTGTGCAGCTCCACTACTGTTATGAAGGAAATCTCACAGCTTTTTCCTTAGGGAGCTCTGCTTTAGCGCACTCATGATTTGGGTACCTTACAAATGGAACTTTACTGGAAGATACTCTCTAGGAGCATGTGTATTGCATCACAATGCATGGGATTAGACTAAAGGTAGTTCTGAGTTTTACCCACAAACACACTGTTGTGTGGCCTCAGTACTGACTGCTTCATTCGTAGATCTGCTCCTCATCTGTGCTACTTGCTGATGAAAACTAAGCATTGTGAAGATCAGGATTAAATTTAATTTATTCTTACTATCTCTTTGAAATTGAGATAATGTAAAACTAAGTAGAGGTAAAGATGTCTTATCAATTCCCTGTGTATAGTTCAGGTAGCATGTAACTGAGCAATGAGAACTCAGTACTTTTCAGATCTCACTTGAGATTCAGATCTCACTATTGCAACATATTTTTTAAAACTAGGATGATGTTCTGAAATACAGAGGAAGAATAAATTGTATGAACAATCTCAGAAAACACTAAAATACAGCATTATTTGTCCAACTGTAACTGTCAACTTATTTTGCCAAATTACATTACACTGGCATGAATTTACAGAGCAGGAGACTAAAGTTTATGGCTCATTAACAATAACTGTTGTACACCTACACTGTAATTCCTGAAAATGTATTTTCTCCTTTAGTACTTCATATACTGTGCGGAATGACAGTAATTACAGAAACTAATTGAATGAGATAGTCATAATTCTAAAAGTCATATTACTTGTTTCAAAATGGTTTATTTCCTGAAATAAACAATCTTTACGGAGTGAACAGACATAACATCCCTTTAAGTTTATTAAACTCATTAAATTTCCTGAAATATGTTGAAAAGTGTATGCTGTGCATTTAATAGAGGATATAGATATATGCAAGTATGACATTCATAAAAATTAAAATCCTTAAAATGAAATTGCAGCAAAACAGTTTTTCCCGAAAGTTGCAGTTTTTTGCATAGTTAATGGAAAATAGGATAAGTTTTCAGAATTCAATAGCAAAAGTTTGTTGAAATATGAAAACTTTTTTTGTCTTTATATGGGCACAGGCGATATCCTCACCCACTGGAAATTTTGATGACTGCATGGTCAAAGCAAATAAATCCTTTCTCATTAATGCAGTTATACTTCCTCAGGTGTGCAGTTGCAGGTTTGAGGAAGACCTCTTAAGTTCTGAGCTTGAGGGATGTGGGTGTACATATGTGAGCGCATGTGTTTCCCCCTTTTCTCCCCAGGTGTTACAGAAACCTGTGCACTGGATGTTGCTGCACTGGAAGGTGGAGAGATCAGCTGTGGTGTTTTGGTCAGGCTCAGTGTGGCATGAAGCAGGCAGGAGAGGCCTGCTGCTTCTGGATAGCTGGGCCCTTCTGATAATCACAATATGACTTTGGATAAAATAGCTTCAGAACATTCCATTTTGCTGTCATGAGGCCCATAGGCCCTTGTAGGCAAAAGGCACGACCCTCCTCATGCCTTAGAGGGGAGACAGCAGTAGGTTGAGATTTTAATGAAGAGGAGATAAAGACGTAGCCTTTCATGATGTTATAAGGAGGAATGTGACAGACTGTTATATAGGTGAGTTCCGTTGGTGCTGTGAGTGGGGAGCACAGAAAACATTACTCTGCAGTTCCTGATAGCAGATAGGTGTGAAACAGGGCATTGCTCAATGAGTGCCTGGCTGGGGGTGGATGTATCCACCTTTGCTCTACAGAAGGGTCCTCAAGGATCATCTGGTCCAACCTTGCTGGGCAAAACATGACCTAGATGTCCCAGAGCCCTATAGTTGATGATGAGGGGTTATTTGTAGGAGTTAGTAATGATTTCAACAATTCTAACTTCCAAGAGTTGTTTCCCATTTCATTTGAAGATGCTATATATGAACTCAGACTCTTGTTAATCAATATGATGCAGTTTAATAGTAATGGACTGCTGTAAAACAGTGTAATGTATAATGTGTTTACAGATAGAACAGGCCTACTCTTCCCACTGCACACTTTTGAGTTTGTCCTTTATTGTTGTTGTAGTGTATTTATTTTACATTGGCTTTTCTTAATGCCTGTATTTTTTGCCAAGGTTTTGGTCTGATTGCTATGTGCCTGCCTGTCCTTAGTAAACAGGAGCCAGCATTTAGAACAAAATAGAAAAACTGGTCTTTAATAAACACTTACGTGCTTTGCTCCATCTTGTAGGTTGCTTATTTATAAAGTAATCATGTGAATTTCCTCCTGGTGGAGAGTCTTTTAATACAAACTCTTTTACTTGTGGAATTGCTTTCACTGACATTGATGCTGACAATCTTCATCAACAATGATCCAATGTGTCATATAAAACAAGGTGATAAATGTACCTCTGCACCTTAGGGTGTTACTTGTGCAGCCATTTTCCTCCACTTTGCTTTCTTTTACCAGTCACTGTATCGCTGGACTGCAAAACCTAATTGTAGTATCTTCTGCTCTCCTAAACAAGCTCATTTTTCTCCAGCCTAACCCATTAGAGATGCTGTCAATCAGTGAGAAACATATCACACACAGATCAGGGAGGCAAAGGGCTGCAGTGTTTAGGCTATTCACAGGAAATACTTTAAACCATTTTCTGTTAAAAGCTAGATTTATCTATTTGCAGTCTTATCAAATAAATCCTAGATTTTTATCTACTCTCTGCCTTCAACAACAAATTGTAAACAAAACAGGCTGATGCTAAGAATAGGTATGTATAATACAAGAAAAAAATCTAAGGCTAAGAAGGTATTTCCTCCTCATAATTTTGAACATGGTACCTGGCTACAGCCAATTGCCCTGTCGTATCACAAGTGACTATAATGGAATCTAATAACCATTGGAAATTATATTATTCTGCACTCTCCCTGCATCTTAGGGGGACAGAAACGTAAATGCAAGTGGATGGGTCAAAATAGGGTGACTTTGACTCAAACTCATTGGCTACAAGTATTCATTATAAACAAAATCTGTCAAATCCTTTCACTAATAAGGGTGTAGATCTTATTACAGCCTCAGGACAGTAATAACTTATTCTTTGACATACTATGTGAATTTTATGTGCCTACTCTATAAAAAGTGCACAGTTTCCATAGCAATTTTTATACTTCTATGATACATGATGTGACAGCATGTACCATTTTTTCTTCTTCCATGACAAATTGTCCCCCCCACTCACACACTAGAGTGCTGCTAGAAATCAGAATTTCATTTTGATGTCACTAAAAGCTAATGTCAATAATTAGGCTTAGGTGTTTGCTCTGGGAAGAAGAAGTTCTTCATTATTATTGCACTGCTTCATTACTTAGGTTAGCAATTTTGAAGCCATAAATCAGGAATGAAAGAATGAAGTCTAAGAATGGGTTTAGAAAACATTAAAGATAATCCCAAATTTACAGGAGGAAGAGGCCCCATATTAATGATCACTTCAACTGGGAAACTGAAACCGGTAGATGCTGTGTCATTTGTTTCACACCTTTGGGTGTTCAGTTACAGACAAAACCAACAAAACTGTTAGCTCCAGCTACTGGTTTTTGACAGAAAAAATGAATCACAATATTTCAGCCTTGTTTTCTCTATGCATACGGAAGAATCACTTCCTGAATTTCAGTCTGGACGTGCAGTCACTTTATCTCGCTTGAAATGTATCACGGTGGACTCTTGGACACTCACTGAACTGTTGTCAGAGCAGCTCCTTGTTTGGTGAAAGACAAGACCTTTCTTTGGAAGCCTCTAATGCCATAGGTAACTCGCTGGGTGAGGACTTGTGAACTGAGACAAGGACCTGTCGAAGTCTTGTAGGCTTGTAAAACCAGGGCCACAGGCATATGTCTTACATTAAAAATTATTGCCATATCATACAGAAGTATCACCAGGTGTGTCTGTCTGAGATTAGATCCCACTATCTCCTGCAGTAGTTGAAATGACTGTTAAGGTTAGTTTATCTGGAAGGAACTTTGTATAACTAGGTAGACCATAGCCCACCAGCCATGCCCATGGTTGCTTTGTTTTTAAGGAGTTTGCTGTGCTTTCTAAGTTACATGTCAGATGGGGTTGAGATGAAGCAGGAATAGGAAAGATACTTGCTGCTAATGGATGTGGTCTTAACCTTTGAGAGTGGAGTTTGTTTCTAATGCTTCTGTAGTTCTTATATCTATTTTACTGTTATACTACTCAGTGGATCGATGCATCAGAATTTTAAGGCTGCTCAGGGGTTGGTTGTTTTTCTTTTTTTTTTTTTTTTTTTATCTGTGAGAAACAAACACTGTTTTGCTTTGTTTTTTGCTTTGCCTGGTGACTTTGGTATAGCATTTTTCCAGCTGTAACATTTCCGGCAGTATGGCAAGTCAATTAGTAGAGAAGCTCAGTAGATGGCTAATCCAAAGGACATCTGAATCCCAAAGTAAGAAGTAGGACTGGAGGAAGATACCACGGCTGAATAGGAATCATGTGCAGGATGCCTTTGTCTGTACAGCAGATTTTAGATGTGTGTTTAGTGCTGCCCATGTTAGTAGCCAGGGTCTTTCTGGATGGATCAATGTTTATTTGTAACAGATCATATTAAGGGTAAAATAGGAGTTTGCATAAAAATCTCATTGTTTGATGTTATTAAATTATGCAGTAAAGAAATGACATCGATTTACAGGTGTGATATACTGTTATGTCAGAAAGCTGTATTGGTTTCTGTTAAGTACATTTTCAGTAAAAATTATTCTACATAAATATATGGATTAATTTGCGACACTTAGAAACTTTAGATTTATGTTGATTTTTATGTACAAAAAGTGTTGTTCCATAATGCATACCAGGAATATTGGTTTACAATGCTTTTTGTATTAAAAAGAAAAGTTTATCATCTCTCATTTATTGATTTAGCAGTTAATTGTATTGCTTTTACAAAAAGGTCTCAAATAGAACGTAATCTGATTCAGATAGGCTAACACAGATTCCAATTTATGAAAAGTGAAACAGGAGGAACTTGTCAGCATTAGTATTGCCTTTATTATAGTTGCAAATATAGGCTTGTCATATTATTTTTCAGTAGAACAAATGCTCCTAGCAAAACAAATTTAACATGACCTTGTTATTGCACAATCCTAACTAGCTAAACATATTTTGGAAGTTCAACTACTGATATTCCAGTTTTCTGGTAATCTAGAGAAAGCTGTAGAAAAGTTTGGCAGCTCTCCATTAAAGAAAAAGAGGTGAAAATGGAGCTTTGGAAATATAGTCTGCACATGATTTTTGAATATATCCTTTATTTCTTGTTCAGTTTTATGTATCTTTATGGAGATAGTGGGGCTGTGTTCTAGGTGGCATTATTATGTATATATTAGCTGTGTCTTTTTGCTGATGGAGTGGGTTCAAGCTCTTGCTATTCCTGAAGCCTTTTCCCTGAGGGCAGGGCAAGCACATAGGTGGAGGACAGGGAGAACAGGGGCAGACGAATGCAGCCCCTGACACTGACTCTTGCTGGTGAACTTGGTGGAGGAGAGATAGCCTAGTCTGCCCCTGCCCCTCGAGAGATGGTCTTGGAGAATACCGAGAGCAGACTAAGAGCACAGGAATTTAGGGGAGGAAGGCATGGCAGAAAACTGGTCTTCTGGTTTATTGTCTGTGTGACTTCAAACTTCCGTTATCTTGGAACCAGCTGTTTCAGTTGATTTGCCTCACTATCGGACTTGCAACATAGCAATATAAATCCTGGGAAAATTAGCCTGCGTCTGATGTATGTTCCTTTGGGGGTTTTACGGACTTTTTTTTGCTTGGGACCTACCCAATGGTAGGCATGCTGGAACACTGACCAATATTCTTGCTAAAATTTACTCTGTCATCTCTTGGGTAGCAAAAGCCCTTCACCTTACCTTGTTTGCGTCTTACTCTCTCCCAGCATATGTCCTAATGTGATGACAGGTTTGCTCCTCTGTATACTTTGCAGATGTGTTGTAAAGGAATACTGAACTGTATGACAACAGCTTGCCTTATCTGAGGACAAAAATGTCAAGGGAGACAAAAGGGGATGACTCTGTCAAAGCCTCAGTGAATGCCTGAACTTCGCTTTGTTAAACAGTAGGGCAAGGCTTCCATGGTTGATGCTGAATTTACCATTTCTCTCTTTCTGTAAGAAGAGATTTTGCTGTGGGGCAATGATCTAATCCTCTCTGATGTTCTGCTCTGCCTGCTATGCCTGTAGCTACCCCACCACTCTAATCGTTTTGCCAGTGGACAGAGCTATGTAAGTCAGGCGATTATTTAGCAGTTACTAGAAAGCTTGTTTATGATTGAATGGAGGCTTGATGGCGCATTTCATCGTGACTTTTTCCTGGGTGTAAAATTCCAGGTTGGCATGATCTTTCAAATTTAGACAGACATTTGGTTAAATGGAAAGTTGCTGAGAAATTTAGAAGTTGTAGTTTGAACATAAAAAACCTAATTTGATAGAAGTCAACCTGTTTTCTGCATTCATTAGATTCAGATTTGCTTTAATAATTTAATTTCTATCTTCAAAGGGTTAGAAACCCAATAATTCATTTTGTTCATAGTACATTTATGGATTAGATGCATCCACTTAATTATCTTGGTAGTTTTCAGTTCTGTATTACAATGAATTTTAACTGCAACTGTTGAGAAATGACAAATCGGAACTGACAAGTATTGATCAAATATTTTCAGCAATCAAATTTTTTCAAGCAAAACTGAAATGTGAAAAATGAAGTGTGTTTCTGGATTGTATCTCTTTTCAATACGTTTTTCTATGAAGAAAACTAAAGATTGCACTTGGTCTCTTTTTGCTATGATTAATTTAATTTTGACTTTTTTGTAAAGTATAATCAATACAAATACCTTATGAATCATTATAATATCGTAGAGTGTGCTCCACATAAACCAAATTATATACATGTAGATTGGTGAACTACACAGTAAAATTGAACCCAAACAAATAACTGTAAAGCAACAGCCTGGTAGAGATCTTGCATAAACCACCTTGTTTCATTGGCAAAGCAATATATTTGGTAGACAAAATAATACATAACTCTAATGAGGTGTTTAAATTTCAGTCCATGTTTTACCTTGTAGTATTTCTATTTTTATGAATGAACAGAACCATTAAATTAAAAATGAAATGAGGTGGTAAATCATTGATTTTATTGTATGGGAAGTTGTATGCCTCTACATTTTTCTGAAAGGAAAAAATAAGCTTGCAAAGCTGTTCTACACATGTTGCCTTCAGCTTGGCTGTTTTCCTTTTATTTAACTAAACCTTCAGTCCTTCTTTAAGCTCTGGTCTCTTGGAAATCACCAACAAAAAATTAGGCACTCTAACTAAGCATGGCTTAGTTTAATGGTCAGGTAGCTCAAACCACTGGAGCTTTGGTTAGCTTGTTGCTTTGTTAACGAGTGGCACTCACTGGTGTTCCAGAAATCTCTTGTTTTACTATATAATGGTTCCAACTTCTCCAAGGATTCTGGCTGATGTGGAACAATCACAATTTGAATGTTGTAGTTTTAGGCAGATCTTTACTTGCAAACAGATCATCGATGTTTTGCTGCATTTGCAGAAATCCTGATTGACACTCATGGTGTCACTTGCTGCAATGTTAGCTTGGCCCCTGGTTTCAGGAGTGCAGTGGCTGGTCATCTTCCCACAAGGGCTTGTTCTTCTACTGTCCCTTCAGAACAGCCCAGTCTTGGGGCCTCCCTGTAAACCAGTTGTTGTAAGATTGAATTCTTCATGGTTTTAAAGCCATAGTGGTGTGGATCTGATTTCAAGAAGTGTCTGAGGCCTTCTAATGCTCTGGATGTTCAGAGGGAACACTGAAATGGAAATCTCACACAGTTCTAATTGTAGTCAACATACAGAAATCTTTAGGCTGCACAATGATCAGGATTTCTGTTCAGGCACAGCATGGTAGAAAAAAGTCTCAAGGTCTTGGCTTAACAACTGGCTGTCTCCCTTCTGCTAATACTCCAGTTTCAGCACTTGAAAGATTATGTACTGGATCCTGATACAGCAGGTGACACTGATGAGAGAAAGCAGCACGCCATTTCTTTGGGTGACTGATGTTTGCTTCAGGCAAGTTGCCATAACTCTAGTAGTTGCCTACCAACCTTCAGTCCGTGTCTTTTGCTGGAATCTGCATCTTCAAAACATCTCTTAAGTCAAATATCCTGTCAAAGAACCAAAAGTTAAACCAAAAGACACCTACTTTCTCTGAGAAAAGTGATCATTCTTTTCATCTTGGTGGTAACCGTAGGTGAAAATCGTTGTGAGAATCCCGAGTCCCAGCAAGACTGTTATGACCCCTGGCTCGGTTCTCTGTCTTCCAGTTTAGCTCAGAGCTGCTTGGTGGCCTCCAGCAGGTCACACATAAATCATTCCATCCAGGTAATTAATCTTCTTCTGCTGCTAGAATAAAGTCATGACAGTTCTCTACAATTCTACCCTCGGTGGCATTTAAAGACTTATTTAGGGTCAGCAGCCACAAAAGTGAGAGTATTAACATGGATTGTGGTGGCCCCATAGTCTACAGCTCTCACCTTTAAGTGAAATAGAAGCAAATGCTGTCTTTGGAAAACTTTTGATGGGCATAAGATATAAACCCCTAAACCTCTTTGTGCCATGAAACCCCAGTAGTACCGGCCTCTCCAAATAACTTCTCATATTGTAGCTGGGTTAGTACAATACTACAGCCTGTACAATGGTAGAATTTACATTTGAAATAGCAACTACCTGATAAACTTCAAACTTAATGGGGAGACTCTGAAATTAAAGGTTCTTCTTCTTCCATTAAAGCAACTGAATTAATAGAAGATACTACCTCTTCAAAGGCTGTTGAACACTAAGGGTTATTCTGTCGCTTAGAAGTAGACTTGATTAAGCACATGGTAAGGATTTTAGTGACTGAATTTCTACATCCAAGGGTGTGAACTTGCATTTCAGCTTTCCAGAATTCCAGATCTCTCTGTGTTCACTTCATCTGAGCAGCAAGACCTGAGTTTTTATATTTAACATTCTAGTTTTGATGTCTAAATTGTCATGTTCCAAGAAGCTGTGGAAGGAAACTACTTTTGCTTCTGAAAATCAGGCTTTCTTAAGTGCCTAAAAGCAGTGACTGTGGGAAACTTGAACCTGAAACAATAAATCTTTACTGATACAGAATGACCTGCAAGTAGCTAGCATTGTGTACTTGATCATAAAATGTATATTGGATACATAAGACATGACAGTTTTGTTCATTCTTTTCCCGATTGCATGATCTATGTACTTTGCTGTCACACAAAGAACTTCAAATATGCACATGCTAAATGGTATATTCTATTTAAATAAATTGCAGAGGATTGTGTAATTTACTTGCACTTTGTAACTAAGCAGTCTATAGAGAGAATAATTTGCAGGAAGAAAGAACAGGTAATTTTGAGTGACAAAGTTGGGAAAAGCTCTTTTGCAAGATAGTTCACGAACAGAAAATGACAAGATCTGTTAGAAATATTCTTTGCTTTTGTTTAATATTAAAAAAATGGTGGTTCTGCATTTGTATGCTTACCAAAGTGATTTCTGACAGCTGGGTACCTCTGGCATGTTCCTTAAAGGTTTTGAAGTCTGGTAACCTCCTGATCAGGAATCAGAAAAAGCAGAGACTAAAAGGTAATTAATCACTTTCACAATTTAGACCTGTTTCTTAATTTTTAACATCTATGTTGTTTTCCTGGGAACATACTGAAAATCTAACATGCTGTTCGGTTTGTGTATGTACAGCTGATCTTTGGCTTTGTAGCACCCCAGCACAGAAATGGCTGGTGGTCCTGTTGTGGAAGGAGTGTGCCTGTCTCCTGTCCCAGTGAGCCCTGTCATTGGTGCGATGTGGCCTGGATTTGCCTAAAGGGGCTGCTGAGCTACCATTTCTTGGTCTTTTTTTCCACTGGGAGTCAAAAATCAAGCAGAATCATTCACTCATTTAAAGGGGAAGGGAGCAGGGGGGAAGCGCAAAACTGATTTGCATTGATTTGATAAAATCCTAAATGGGGCATTCTGTGATCACTTATTCTGTGATAATCCATTTATAGCTGGCATTGGAATATTGTGGAAACTGGGGACTTGGTGTGCGATGAGACAGCGTAGTCCCTGTCTGGAAGGCAAACTGGACACAGAGAAATGGGAGGAAAAGGGTGAATACAGAAGGAAGCATACAGACCTCAAATGGCTGAAGGTCATAGTAGGAATTTGTGCCAGAGCTGGGAACTGTACATTGTCTGAACCCTGGTCAGTGTCATGGTCATGGATTTATCTAGTCTCCTAACGATACACTTGTTTTTAAATAGTGAAAAGCATTGTTTATGTGTCAGTATGTTTACTCAATTCCATTAATGTTTGCAATTATAAATATTAATTTATTTTAATTTTGCTGAATGAATACTTACCACAGTGTCCAAGATCCATATTATTGTGAAAATATTTTTGTCTTTTTTAACTTTGAAAACTCCCTTAGGGTTGAGGCATGGTGGTGAGAGGAAGGGAATCAGGTTCTGCCACTGCTGTGCCAGACCTGTCTGCAGGGGGACTCTGCCATATCCACAACCTCTTCCCTGAGATTTCAAATGAAACATAAAGAATGGCAATGTGCATTAAAAATCTTGAAGATCAGTTTGCTTCAGAGATCACTCAACAAAAAAAGTTGGGATAATCTCTAGCCTTTACGGAAGATTATTGTGTTGACTCTGCTTTCACCATGCAGTGTTAATACAGTGTTGAATGCTGCAGCACCTGCAGCTGGCTGGCGTCTTAGAAATATACGTGTGTGTGTGTGTATATGTGCATATGTCTATACATACGGGGTCTGGTTGGGATGTAATTAATTTTATTCATGTTATCTTCTGTGGTTCTGATTTGTGACCAGGTCAGGGTTGGTAAGACACCAGAATTTTATCTATTGCTGAAGAGTGCTTACACAGTGTCAAGGCCTTACCTGCTCCTCACTCTGCCACCCTTCAGCAGATAGGATGGGTGTGGACAGGAAGTTGGCAGGGGTCGCAGCTATGACAGCTGGCTTGAACTGATCAGAGATATTCTGCACCATTTAACATCGTGCTCAGCAATAAAACTGAAAGGAAGGGTGGTTAAGCTTTGACCAGCACCATCTTCTTGCTCTGTTTTGTTGGGTGGCATGTTACCAGCACTGTTTTAGTCACGAATGCAAGATGCAGAACTCCAGAGAAAACTGACTCCATCCCAAATAGCCCCGATACATTTTGTGATCTCAGCTTGTCTTTGCTGAATGCAGAGTTTTGGTGTAATACCCCTGGGTTGTGTGAACAAAGAAATTATAGCAGTTGCAAGTGCAGGACCACTCATAACTGGGGAGAGTAGGGGGGGAGAGATGGGAGAAAAGACCACCAAACAACTATGCACAGTCTTTTAAATTAAGTGACCTAAAACTAGCTTTAAGAGGCACGTGGGGCTTTCTGGTTAGATTACCCTTATTCTACCTCATAGTCTAAAACCAGTTGTTTGTTTTCTGAGTCAACTGCAGAAATGAATTAGACGAAGGGGTGGAAGAGAATGGGGAATTCAGATCTGTGAAACAGTTACTATACACAAACTGGGTCTTTTTTTAGTATTCCCTTTACATGTTCTAACGTGCTTAAATTTTTGTGTCTCCAGCTGATGAATGCAATTTCATTAGAAACTCAGGTTTCTGAAACCTAACTCCCTTTCTCCTTACCTTTGAAGATTCCTCTTAAACAGTTGAATGTATAAATGATTTATATTATTTCCTTCATTTTCCTGTATCTGTCTCCATTTTGTTCTCTTTCTGAGTCCTAACAGGACCCATTTTTCCCACAAGGTCTATATCAGTACAATGCCACCAGTGCAAGACGTTCCAGTGATGTATTGCACCTATACATCATCAAAGCAACAGGGTTTTGATAAACAGCTTTCTAATACATCATTAGATCATCACTGATGGCACTTTGATGATGTATTATATTAGTACATCATCAGAGCACTGTCATTCTAGTGATATATTTATAAACAGATGGTGCTGTCACACAAGGAAGAAGGGAAGGCAGAAGAGAACACTTCACTCTGTTACAGCACAAAATGCATCCCCAGCATTCAGTCAATGAGATTAAAGGCAAAGACCCTGTGAAGGCCTAATTGTCTCATTAGGTGTGTTGGCTCTAAGTCCATTGATTTCTCTATCCAGTACCTGGTGAGCAGGAAGAGAATCCTTTTTTTGCCAGTAGTACATAGAGCTTTTTGAGTCATATTTTCATGTTCGTTGTCAGTCATAAAGTCAGGGTTATATGTTTTTTTCCTAGTTGCATGTACAATTAAAATAAAATTTGTTTTATATAGACATATTAGAATTGTATTTCTAGCATAGGGGGATGTGCTCAAACAATCAAGTTGAGAGACTCTAGCAAGCAGCAGATGCACTTGGCAAACCTGGATATTTACTTCAAAAGTGACTAGAATGTTTTCCCGTAATTCTGGAGGATCATTTTCTTGCCTCAAAGCCATTGCTTTACAGGAGTTTGAAACTGCAAAAGAATGTACTGTTGAACCTCTAATGTGCCAAAAAGAATTCTGTTTTGAAATATCTATGCTTGTAAAGTAATCTTCCTCTCTTGCGGGGGCAAGATTTTTCAGGTACAAAGAAAAAGAGCGAATTATCATTTTAACAAATACAGATCTTGCTCTGTGTAGTATCATAGCTGCCAAGATAATTATTGGATTTACAGTCAATATCAACTATTTTGAAAACTAGCTGTGTAGATGGTTAGATAAGCTCTTCTGCTATTGTTTCCCTAAATGAGTAGGATCATCAGCACGTTCATTTACTTGGTTTGTGCCTTTATTTCTCTTGTATTGTCTTCTTGAGCTGTATTACCTGACTACTTTTCCTGAGGAATTCTTTTGTGTTTCTTTTTTAGGTGAGGAAACCAAGAAAGACAAAGTTTGGATGAACCTTCCAAATCACACAGAAGTTTACACTGGGGCTGACAAACTTCAAATACTCTCAACCTTTGTCCAGAAGCACAAATGAGGCAACAGGTAGGCCAGTTTTATGATATGATGTCTTTACAAGGCTGGGATTTGGGGTGACTGTAGTGAAATATGACCAAAGTTCTTATCTGATGTTATTGTTGAACATCTTTTTTGGACATTTGATTTTCATAAACTTTTGGTTGAGTTCTTTCTTTTTACAATTAAATCACAAATATTTTTAGGAAGACGTATTTCAAGTTTCTTTACAAGATCAGTCATCAAAATGCAAATTGTGTTCTCCCAAAAGATACACTTGCAAATATATACGTATAAGAAATGGATAAGAATGATTATAGCAAAAAATTTATTCCAAATACCTGAATGGATTATAAAAGAACAGGAGGTGATAGGCAGTGAGATATGCTTTCTTCATTGTGTCTTATTCCTGTAAGTTACGAGTAAAAACTTACTGTGCAAGAGGGACTTCAAGGTTAAACAGTTTCATTTTGCACATAGTGAAATTTGCCATATAGAATTGTAGATGCATCTGTGCTCTCTGAGAAAGGACATTCCATCAAAATTGCACATACCAGTGGATGCATAGGGGAAAAAATGGACATATTTGTTTCATCAAAGATTGATAAAAAGGAACATAAGTATGCTGCTGATCAAAATGGTGGCCAGCACAATGTGATATCTAGTTCAGACTTAATAAAATCACTCAGTGTGGGGCTATTTTCCTGTTTTTTATCGTTTGTCTTGAGTAATTATTGTTCTAATTCTTGCATTCCAGTATGCCTTGTAAAGCTACAGAATAGAAACTATTCCGAGACAGTGAATTTCATAACTGAAATAAATGAGAGGAAAGAAACGGATACTGTTATATTAATTCTATAGATGGAGAACTTAGCACAAAGAAATAGAATGTTTTCCCTGAGGCCCTCGTGTGTATAGTAGAGATAAGAGAGATTAGAAGATAAGCAGATCTTCAGTGTTTGGTTCTAGTGTCTCCACTGTAATTTTATTGTGCTGCTTTGCACATGTAGTGAAAGCACCATTTGTATACAGAGGGAGGAAAAAACAAATCAAAGATGTACTGCAGCTGTACTTCTTGATGCAAGAGTCTCTTGAGCCCCTGTCAACAACTGTGGTGTTGGACTCAAGAGCTGGGCTAAAATCCTTACTGCACTGAGGGCGGGATTTGCAATATTTTCCCATCCTGCATTTTACCAGCTCTGAAACCAGGTCGCAGAAGACATCGGTAATGCCAATGACAAGACAGGTTGTGTTAGCAAGAGTGCAGAAGCAGAAGAAAGGCAGCAATCCTCTTCTGCCAGGCCCTCAGGAGAGAATGCCTGGAACCTTGTGTGCGTTCTGCGCTACAGCACAGGTATTGGCAAACCAGGGCCAGTCCAGCTACTAAGAAGTCAGGGCACTGCAGCACATGACATACAAAGTGAGGCTGAAAAACCTTCATCTTCTGAGGAAGACCCTGAACTAGTGCAGTGGCTCTGCAGGGACAGCTCAATATGCCTAAATACTGTGCAGCTTTTTTCCCCAGAGGTGCTGTTCTGTGTTGTTTAGGGATTCAACCAATATGATGTGAAAAAGCGAAGACAGTGTTCCAGCTCTGTTCAGTAAAGGGAGCAGATCTTGTACTGTGGAGATTTGCTGGCCAAATAGGGAACAGAAAACTTGAATATATGCAAGTCTCATGAAATTCTCTGAAGCTTGGCATTTGGAGAAGGATAATTTTGTTTATTGGAGGTAATGAAAAATATTGCTTGGCAATCACTGTTTAACCGTGTTTTGTGGTTGGAGAAGGAGCAAAACTGATGCTAAACCTATTCGTGTTAAATTTATGCAGTCATTAAAATTGAAATTAGCGAGGTATTCTGTACTTACTGTGTTTTCTGATGTGAGGATGCAAAAATCTTTATAACAGTGGTGAGCATTTCCACCTGCAAGGTCTATCAGGTTGACCTCAAGTGTATAAGCTACTATATGACTATTCAAAGAGTGCAGCAGGGTCTTAATTTTTCTCAGCTCTTCCTTGTGGCATGCTACAGCAGCCAAGACATTTCTGAGAGCAGGCAGGGTCATCTAAGTCATAGTAGCAACCTGATTAGGTAGCTTTAATCACACAGACTGGTTTAGCTTCGTAAGGAGTAGGGGATGGTTTTCTGTAAAACTTCCAAAGGTCAGTTTTAGGAGGATATTGTGACAGTTACTGTAACAAAAAGGGATAACATGATCTAATAGAAACAGATTCCTTTCATGAGAAAACAGTCATAATGCCAACGAAAAGATCTCGTAGGTCATTCAAGCTTTTTTTTTCCCCAAATTACAGACAATGCAGTTATCTGATCCAAGATCTATTCATATATTGAAACCAAAATTTGCTCAGTCAAAACAGACATTGCCATCAAATATCTGATTGGGGTTCTTTATATAAATGGAAATAGGAAAATGTTTTCTTAATGGTCACTTTTCCATCATATTGTACAAAAGGTGGATGAGAAGGAATCTGAAATTCCATTCATGCGTTAAAAGTTGCATTCATCTTCATCTGCTTCTTTAGGTTACAGTTTACCTGTTACAGTCAAAGACAAGCACATAACTAAATGGAAAAATTCAGCTTCAAGGAGCTGATGACTATAGGAGCATAAACTAGTGCTAGTTCCTGCAGTCCCGTCAGGCTCACTCCCAGCTGAGGTGTGTTTTGTGCACAAGGGTGAAAGTATAGCTAAGAATGCACGAGATTTTCTATTTCCTTTTTTTGTTTTCCCTCCCCTTTGGTGACACTGGGAGGAGGAGGAGTGCTGGGCTGCTTGAAATAGATTACTCTGAAGACGAAAGTTCAAAACAGCATAAGGATTTCTGCTAAGTGAAAGGAGGTAGGATCTCTGGTAGACAGAAGTAGACTAGACCATACAGATAGAAGGACCATGAGATTTGTGATACTGTGCCCAGTACAAGATGCTGGCAAACTTGATCAAACCCAGAGGTGGGCCTGCAAGTCAGGGGGCTGGGAGGGAGGGAAGCCAAGGGAAAGAGGCTCCACTGAGAAAACTTAAAGGTGGCTTTGAATTTGTAGCTGTAGTCTCTCTTGAGAGTTTTCTTGTTGGGTAAATGAGTCGTATCCCACTTTAAAGACTACACTTTATGAATGTTACATTGATAATGACCTAGTGTTTTCTATTAATTTTACATGTGAAGCTTTCCTTTTTCAAACAGTGAGGTTTAAATTGGAAAGGCCAAAATTTTCTTGCATGTGGGCAACTGGGAAATATCTCCAAAATAGATGTCTCGGGAAGTATGTGAAAAGATTGAAAAGATACTTTAAGTGTGCAGAATAGAAATGTGAGCTATTTGGAGTCATGGGAGGATTTGTCAGCTGCAAAGGGCAAGTATTATTTAATACCAGTTATTAGTAAAATTAAATAATTTGTTATTCACAGCTTGTCTCATTTTGGTTTTAATCCAACATAAGATGATTCCACAAAATTTCAGTAATTATCTTCTATATTTATCCAGGTTAGGGGAGTAAGTGCTTTTCTGGTCATTTGCTTTAAAAG
Organism: Coracopsis vasa; assembly: GCA_026283785.1. Classification (NCBI taxonomy): domain Eukaryota; kingdom Metazoa; phylum Chordata; class Aves; order Psittaciformes; family Psittacidae; genus Coracopsis; species Coracopsis vasa. The sequence goes on from JANHGB010056098.1 coordinate 19,286, forward strand.
TCAAATGCAAGCGTTGGGGGCCTGAAGTACAAAAGAATGCAAAAGAACATTTATATTAATATAAGAATAAAGGAGTAGATCTGAAATGTTGGTCAGCCAACTGTGTGTGTTGAAATTATTAGTGAAAATGGAAATCATGCAGTTTGTTACTGCAAATAGACAGACAAAGGGAAATCATGCTTTCTGTCAGAAACGTGAAATGAGATTGATACTGGGTAGTATTCCATTATTTCAAGATGCCAACAGTTTTGACACTCCAATTGCAATTACCAGAGATAGTGGTTCAGCAAATTGAGAAGGAGATTAGGTTTGATCGCATGAGAGAGAGCACGCACTGTAAAGAGCCCTCCCCCCTTTTAAAGGTACGCAGATTTGCCAGGAAGCTTTTTCCTCGAGGAGGAGGAGACAGAAGAAAAAAATCGTAAATCAGAGAAATCTCAGGCTGTATGGAAATGCAAGTGACTTCATCACCTCCCTACAAACAACAGTGATAAACACGTTCATTAATGTAGCTTGCTGTTCTGTGTCACATCTAATTTCATCTAGGGCCAGGCTGAGGTTATCTCCTTGTGTCTTCCAAATACACTCCGTTAGTTCAAACAGCAACACAGAATTTTTTCTTGTGCTTCAGAAGCCATCACCATGCTGAATTGCTTTCCCTATTGACATGTGGAGGCTTTCTACAGTACCTGTAGAGATCTCTACAGTTATCTGTAAAATTTCTTTTTCAGAAAAGAAATTTCTGAAGGGGAGGTGGGAGGTTTATTACATGGTTGAATCAAGAGCAAATAAAGGTGACGTATATGGCAAGATACCTCAGGCAATGTCAAGTATTTGGGAATCTAAGTAAGCCTATTGCTTTGCACTGGGTCTGCAGAAATGCTGTAAAGAAAAAAAGGGATCCTCTTGACATCTTCCCTTGTAATTTTGTAAAATATATCTAATTGTTTTGATACTGGCACTGGTAAAAAATGAAATGTAAAGATAGAATGCAGTATTTGATGTGGAGAGTGGAAGAAACCTTGCAAGCCAGAAATCAAAGCCAAAGCAGAAGCCATGCTTTCCAGGCCGGCTAAATTTAACACTCATATTGCTGTGTATTTAGGGAGGTTATTTTGTTAAAGACTAACAAAAGTCTACCGTACTGCCAAACAAAATCATCATTCAGTTGTCCAAAAAATCAAAAACTACAATATTAGAGATATAAATGCACACTGTTGCACAGTCACATCTGACCTGCTGCTGTTGTGATTCTGTAACCTGGATCATTTTCTGGTCAGCTGGTATACAAACACATTTTTTGTGTGGTATTTTAAAGTCTGAATTCAGTGTCTTCTTTTGCACTTAAGTGTTGATGGCCAACACTTAATGTGTCTAACTATGTACTTAGATGAATATGCTTTGCAATCAATTTCATCACTGTTTATTTCAAGCCAGGATTTTTACATAGGGCCTAACTTCTTTTTGTAAGTGAGCAGAAGATATAAACCATGTAGAACTGTGTAAACTCACCTGCCCCAGATCACTGGTGCCCTGTGCAGACTCCAGAAGGTCTTGGGAATGTGGTGAACCTCTCCTGAGAGTCAGTTTTGTAATAGCCAAATGTCATCTCATTTCACTTTTCTTGTGCACCATTAATTATGGCTCTACAAGCACAGCCTTTCCTTAATGTGATGTAGGATTTTAAAAGCTTATGCAATTAAATGTACATACAATGATAGCAGATACTACAGTTCAGAAGAATAATGTTTATTTACTTGCAAAAATTACAGTAATTGCAAGCCAAGTAAAGGTTACAGAAAACATGAGAAGCTCTGTCTCTGCTTCAGCCTCAGTGCTGAGGAGCTCTGCATCCCTGCCCTCCAAGAACTGGACCTCACTAACTTAGAGCAAATTTGTTTTCCCAAGCAATCCGCCCAAGAAATAAACCATAAAATAAAAGCCAGTGCTGTGGGCCTCCTCTTCACAAGGTACAAACAGCAGAGGGCCCTTCCATTATTAAGCAAAATGGAACCCACATCTGTAGTTAGGTGAATGCAGCACATGATGATGCTGAACCCAGGATGTTCTCAAACATCCTGCATGTTTTTGGAAATGTAGGCCTCTGATAACCTCCCAGTGCTACAGAAATAACTGATGAAAGAAGTAGGCTTTAATGTCATTAGGCATAAAAGAAAGGTTGTAATTAAAACAAAGTGCTGTGTGGTCATGCAAGACATCGAAGTCTGAGGTGATTTTCCTGTAGCATTTATGTAGCCTCCAGGGACCATTATTCTTCTAG
>JANHGB010056101.1:0-12459 GCA_026283785.1 Coracopsis vasa
TGTAGGGAGCGATCAGGTCCCCCCTGAGCCTTCTCTTCTCCAGACTGAGCCCCCCAGGTCCCTCAGCCGTTCCTCATCACACTTGTGCTCCAGGCCTTGCACCAGCTCTGTTGCCCTTCTCTGGACCTGCTTCATAATGTCTCTGTCCATCTCCTGTTTATTTGGAGAGCATTGGTCTAAGTGTCTGAAGTAAAGGCAAGATTTTTCTATATTTCCTATAGAAGTGAATGCTTTAATGTCATGTCTGCAATGATATTTTAAAATATCTCTCCAACCAGGATGTCCAAGCAGAGAGAATTACTTCAATACATAAGCTCACAGCAGAGGGAAGCTTGGAGCTTTCTAGTTTATACTTCTTCAACACCTTTGAGAGGATGGGCTTGAAACAAAAAGCAGACTTTAATAAGGAAAATGTTATGCATCAAAGATAGAGCTTGTACTGATAAAAAATGAGCTGGAATAAGGACTGCAAGAATGCATCTTAGGGGCAAACTGGTGGAAACCCGGCATCTTGTTACCCCGTTTGCTCCCCATGTGTCATCCAAATAGTTCATACATATAAACTGCTGCTTCAGTTTTCAGCTCTTCTAAGTCCTTTGTGGAAAAACATAGGAATTGGCAAGTTAGAGATCCCTAACAAAGAGAGCAATTAAATGTTGTCATGAAGCTTTGCTTACTCATTTAAAGTGGAATGTATTTCAGTTTTGTTCCATTCTTGTCTGGGTAACTAAGCAAAATACCAAGCTTCCCAATTGTTTGTAACAAAGACCTAATTCAGTGTTCCAGTTACTTCAGACTATGCTCTTACACTACCAGAGAAGTAGGACTTTGTTCTGTCCAGCTAAAGAACTAGGGAAAAAAGATCTGTAAGCTCCTACACTCCAAACTGTTGCTCTAGGAGGCAAGCTGACATCAGTATGGAGCCAAAATGAGGTACTCGTTTCTTGTCCTGATCATTCTCTTGCCGGGCATTCCAGACTTGAATCTATTTTCACATCTTCTACCTTATGGAATCAAATATGCAGGTATGTTTGTTGCAAAAACCTCAAGAATTGCACCCACTGTCCATAACTCATGAAATTGTGTGTGAATGAGGAAGATGTTGGAGAAGGTTTGAACCAACAGCTCTATATAATAAGGATGTATTTGGGGTGAAAGTAGTTTCCTGCAAGTGGAGGTGTGTAGCTGTAATTGCTATGACACACCAGTGTCTCTTCTACCCAGTAGTGTTCCTATGAGCTGTGCTTTGATGTGGGGTGTTTTCAGTGAATTATGGTTACCAAGAGCAGCTTATGCACAATAAAAGTGACCATAAAATAATAGTTGCACTTAACTTCACACCACAATGAGTTGGGTTTTTGTATTCCAATGAAGCTCTTGAATAGAAGCATCCATGGTGTGAACCTTGAACTTCAGGGCCTCCACCTGATCCATGGGTTTTATGTTCGGGGGAGGCAGTAGGACCAGAGGCCCCTCAGAAATCCTTTCCAGTCTGAATTCTCTTGTTTGTAACCTAGAAACTGATTGCTGTGTCCTTTCTCCATCCATATGTGCAGAGAGGTGTCTCTTGGCTATGTGGTACGTACATCCAGGATGGTCACACAACAGCAGAGGCTCTGAACCCATTTACTTAAGGGCTCTCTGAATTTTACTTCAGCAAACAAATGAAATTCATTTGTGCATAAATACTTTTGGATGCCAAATGAATAAGGTTTTCTAATGCACAGAGACAGGAGGAAAGTTGGTCTGAACTCAGAAAATGTTGCTTGTTATGTCTGTGGACCTGGAGAAAGTAATCCTCAGGTTTCCCCCTCTGGAATGAATCCAATGCTCCATCATGGGCTCATGCATTTTAGATGATGCTCTCTGGGTAAGGTTTTCCTCTGTAGCAAGTCAGAACCTACCTGTTTAAAGCTGCAAGATGATGTTGCAGGAATTAATTCCATGTATTGCTGCAGTTCTCAGCATGCTTATAGATGGTATAGGCTCATCTGGCTATCTGATACACATGTCAAAGGGCTGGGCTTTAAACCTGCTTCTGCAGTTGGCTAAAGAATAGAGGGAAATAGGCAAAAAAAGGGCAATTTCTTTTTAGTTTATGGAGCTTAGGTGGTGTGTTTTGGGGGCTTTAGCCCCAAATTAGCTGATGGGCACATGATGGTTACTCCTCAGTCAAAGAGGGCAGGGAATGCACTCTAAACCTTAAACCCATCTCTTATCAGTGAAGTGATTGTGACCAAACCCATTTCTAATCAGTGGTATGATTAAAACCTGTGCCTTCCCAGTGATGTGAGACCATCAAACCTGCTAGATGGTGGGTGAAAGGTGCTTTGGTGCTCTCCATTGAGTTGAGGTATCTTCAGCTCCTCCATGTGGCGTATTGGCTCTCACTTCTTTATTTCAGATACCTCACTGAAGGTGAGGGCTGGAAAGAAACTAGCCATGAATTAGGTTGCCTTTTTTCCATCCTAAATGAGGAAAATGTAATCCTTTGAGAAAGTGATGGTGGTTTTTTCCACCCTCAAAACATTTATCACTTCATTAACACCCTTCAGTGAGGAAGAAGGTGTTAATAAGACAGGTACCAGTTGAAGTAAGTAGCAGCCACCTGGAGCTTGGCTTTTCAAAGCCTGGATGTTGGCTGCAGTAGGAGAATGCTGAGGGGGGAGAAGAGCAACTTCTTACTGCAGTTTTCTTTGGTATTCTGATGCAAGTTCTAAATGAGACTCTTGCCATGAAATCGAGGTGAAAACAAAGCTATAGTTAGGGCAGAGCTCAACCAGCTGAGGAGGACTGCCCAAGATCATCTGGGCTTTCATGTTTTACTGAAGTCTTTACAGCTAGCACTTAAGTTTCATCCCCTTTCCTGAAACTGCAATTTGTCTGGTCCAGCCTTGGAGCTCGGATCCTTAATTCCACCTCAGAAGATCCAGAGATTTATGGGGTCACATGTGCCAGTGGTGGTAAAGCTTTGTTTCCTTTATCTGGGCAGAGCCTAAGGGTACTTAAAACATCATTCCAGCTTTTCCTATTCTTTTTAAAGAATTAAAAAGTCAGACTGCATAATCCAGACCACCAGTTAGGAAAAAGGTGTGAAAACAGTTTAATGAAAGCTTTTACCCTGGTGCCTATTTTTGGTGGCAGAACATTGATACCAAGGGTCTAGCATTTGCTAGAGTAACATATCTGGAGCATTTTGGGTCTATAGGGTGTATAAATAAATATAGATATATAAATTAATATAGGATATATAATGCTCCACTTTGGCAAAGATATTTGGCTTTTTTGCTATTCCCTTTAGGAAAGGCAGTCCTGAATAGGGCAGCATTGGCCTCTTGCTGGTTACATGATGGGTTTCATTGTAATTATGGACAACGTGTAAAATACAGTCCCCAAGTAGTCCATGTTTTATCTGTGTATTGTGAAAACGGGGTTCATTTTGCACCAGCTTTGCAAGCTCTCTTTTTGAGCTCTGAACCTTGTTTTCTTTCTTCATGCAAGTGGAATCCACCACAAGATAAAGATAGGATTGGAGCATTACCTTGCTCGATGGAGACATGCACTGCTTACCCCCAACTATAAACTTGCTTTGTTACATCTATATTCCTTGTGGTTGAAAATATCCTTGGAAACACATTGTGTTTCCTTCTTTTTGGGTCACCTCTGTGTGTTCTCATATGTGTGTCCTGCTTTGAACCTCTCTGAACAGCCCCTTCTGCTCTTGGGCTTCAGAGCTTCTTGTTCCACAACCTTTGCAGACTCTGTTTTTGAGATAGTCTCCCCTTGCCATTTGATGGTCTTGTGCTTGTTTTCAGCTTCGATATTCATGCTTGATACACATAAGCCCAAGAGAAATCAGCTTGTTCTGCATTATTGGGGCTTTTTGCAGTACCTGCATTTCATTTACACCTGGTTGTCTCTCTTTGCTGGACTGGGTTAAGATTTCCTTTCCTCAGCTAACAACTTACCTGCATTTTCTTAAGGCAAAACATAGCTTTGGGATTTTTTTAACCCCTTTCTTTAGACCAGACTTTAACTTGGGGAGATTGATATTCTCCCTGCTTTACTTCTCCAGTGCCATTGCAATCAATTCTATTGTAACCTAGTGCATCTTGTGTTAAGTGTCCGTAACAGAAGGATGTTTAGATCAATAGCTCAATCACTTCTGCAGCTCAGGGATGATTCTGTCAGGCATTGCTTTCTGTATGTCTTAGGCTGGTAGCTACTGCTAGCATATTGGTGTTACAATAGTTGTTGATCTCTGTCAAGATCCGAATTTGTGTGCTCATCCTAGGAGGTGAGGAAGTTTGGAAGCTCTTGGGTCATTGCACTTCTGGTTTTAAGCTATTCAAGGGGGCTCCAGCCAAAGTAGGACTCCAGCTGCTCTACAGGCATCTGGAGTTTGTCAAAATTACAGTTAGATATTTCCACACACTTGTAATATGCATAAACTTAATCCTCCAGTTCCATCATCCCGTCAGCAAGAGGATAAGTTTTGTTCCTTCTCCCGCCTACACCTCTTCCAGAGGAACTCGGTTACTGCCTCTTCTCTGGCTTGTGCCAATGAGGGCAATAGCTGCAGTTGGAAGGGCATTGCTGGTATGTAAAGCCGAGAATGTAGCTTGACTTGGCCTTGCCTGCATTTGGCCAACAGGTAGCTCATAAGTATTGGCAGAAGAAAACTGACTCTCTAAAAGGTGTCTTCCATTAGTAAAGCCTCCTCAATGAAATCAGGTTGCTCAGGAGTGGTAAAGATGTGCTTTTGTGCTCCTTTAAACTGTTCATCCTCAGGCTCCCTGTCCACTTTCCTCTTCTGAACTCAGCATTTGGCCAACATGGAGCTTTTCCAGCTTTCTGGCTCTCTGAGTCTGCTGTACATGTTTCTCCTACTGCATATGGGGTTTTTTGGCTGCCCTTTTGGCTGGCTTTGAGCTTCTCCCCCACTCCCAGTTCAAGTGCACCTGGCTTTCAAAATGCACTTCTTCTTAGTTTAGTTTTAGTGTTCTTCACCAAAATACGCCTTTTACCATGGGGGGATTGCAAACGTGAGGAGCCCTGCTGGGAACTGGATTTCATTAGCCTTTGGCAGAATTGTATGTGGAGACTAACTTGTTTCTCTGCTGCTAGAGCATTAGTCAATTGCTTTCCTCACCTTTATCCTCACAGTGGTGGCTGAGATCAACTTCTGCAGTGATTTAATGCTGTTGCCACTTGTTCTTTCTGTCCTGCATGCAGATAACCTTCAATGAATAATGACAAAGTTATACTTAGCTGGAAAGATAATGGTGTACTTGAGTAGCTGCACCTTGGACCACAGTGTGTGATACTTCTTGCATTGTGGTGTATCATGAAGACCTGTCAAGCCCCTGGGAGAGATATTTAACAACAGGTTTTCCCTTGTTCTTTATGCATGATAGCAATTGGCTTTAAAGATATCCCAAACCTGAACCACCCTCCCCTTCAAACACCTTTGAATGAGAACTTGCTATGTAACATAATAATTCATTCATGACTATACTGCAGTAAATACAGCTACTGATAGAATGAACATTTACAATACAGTTTGCTTGTAAGCACTTGAAGGTGCTTATTCCTATTGGATTTGACATTAAGGATTCACTGCAGGTTTGGGCTATTCTGCTTCTTCCTTCTGTATGATCTTAAGGTATGATCTGTGGATTATTGCTTCCTTCCTCCCCCTTCCCAAGAGCCCTGACCTTTGTGAGCTTTCCAGTGTTGGCTGCAGTTTTGCTCTGCTGTTGTATAAATGCTGTTGTATACTGAAAATGATTCTTCCTACACTTTACACTTGGGGAATCAGGCAGCTGTAAATCACAAATCAGGGCAGGTTTTCAGTTTGAAATGGCTATAGTATAATCACTTTAATAAAACCTTGACCTCTTGGCTCGATCTGTTTGTGTTTTGCTATGTATTTGTTCCCTTGGTGCTCCTGTCTCTAGACCAGAACACGATAATAGCAAGGCAGCAGTACTGCGCTTGGAGAAGACCAAGTAAGGAAACTATTGGGCTCTGAAAGCCTCTTATGTAAGCAATGAAATCTGGAGAGTGTCATTTTCTGTTTGGTTTTGAGCAATAATGGAAATCAGTGACAACTGCCAAAAAAGCAGGAGCACTTTACTTCCCAGGCTCCCGTGGTGTTCCAGGAAGCATTCGCTGTAACATGTAGCCTTTTTTCCCTGTTATTCCTCCGTTCCCCTGAAACATGTCTGCTTGGAACTGGCAGGTTTCAGCTCTTTTTGCAGCTGCTAGCTAGAGATCTCACTGGGAAATGGCCCTCTGGCAGATGTACAGTAGCTGCAAGCATCGCCTCCGCTTACTGATGCTGTTTGATGTCTTGCCTTTGCTGTTCTGAATGACTGAAATACAGAACATTAACCCCAGCCCTTTGTAATGCAAAGTGTTTTGTAACTTGTATGTGGAGGCTTTTCTACTGCCTTCATTCCCAGCTGTCCATCCAGGATTTTACTGTAGCCTGGAACACCTTTATTGAAGAGCACTTTTACTTCTTGCTGGGGTGGGAAGTGCCACCAAGTGAGCACCATGGTGTAACATGAGGTGTCCCTGCTCATGGCACAGGGTTGGAGCTGGATGTGCTTAAGGTCCTTTCCAACCCGAACAGCTCTGTGATTGTATGAAATCACATTTGTGTGTTTTCTTTGCCATCTTTATGTGTGCTGATAAGAGGGTTGCTCAGAAGAAGATTGAGCGTTGCATTAAAATATATCATCATCTGAGATGTTGTTTTTCAAGAGGATTTGAAACTGATGGAGATGTAGGTTTAAAACTTCAACCTGGGGAATATTTACTAAAGGGGCCTATTGCTGCAGTGGTCCAGTTTAATCTTTTTAGATTATTTTTAGGCTTTGTGCAGAAGTTACAGTACTTTTAACAGCTTAGTGAATACAGAACCAGATTCAAACCTGAAAGCTTTTGACAGCTTGTTTTAGTCAAATTACTGAGACTGCTTTTAATAAGAGGATTTACAGGACTTCCATCACTCGGTCATGCCACATATGTCTATTGTGTAGCCCCAGCAGGAGTGCAGCTCATATTATGTTAAAATATGCAGTTACAGCCTTTTATCCCCGATGCAAAGGCCAGGCAAGGAGGTATTCTTGAGGAAATGGTTGCTTAGTAGCCAAGACAGCTGGAGAAATAGGATTGAATAAAGGTTTGGGATCACTTGGCCTTTGACTTCAGGGATGCATTTCATGATGCATCTTTGTGATGATGAACCTGTAGAAGGTGGATCCCTTGTTGAGCATTTTCCCTGAGCTGCTGTCATCTCTTTGGCTCATCTCATTGTTATGGTGGAAGGTAGGAGAAAAAGGCTTTGGTACAGGAGGGAAAAGCACTAAGATTTGGAAAGAAGATAGTCTGTGTCCTATGCTGCTGCTTCAGCCTGTTGTGTCTAGCAAATCATGTTGAGGTAGATGTCAGCCTCCCTGTTTGATTTGTGCCTCTGTGGGAATACAGTCTTCCTTGTTCAGCATCCCTTGAAATGGGGACAGTCCAGCAGAGCAAGATCATAACCCAGGCTCCTGTGTTACCTCAAACAGCAGTGTGAAAACAGTGTGATCCTTGTTAACCTCAAGAAGCCACAACAGTGGTCTTAGAGCAGTTTACTACCACGAGTAATTAGAGGCACTTTTAGTGCAATAGCTTGTCCTCTCCCTGCAGCACTGGATTATGTGCTGTAATATTGGATCACAGAGCTCACCTCCTCTCGTGCTGGAGCGTGAGGCTGGAGCATCCTTGTCAAATGAGGTTGTAATTGAAACCATCTCTGAGGTTAATACGTGCTATTTTGGAGTGTTCTTGTAGCTGTTCCTTGCAGCTACGGCACAGTTGCTCTTCAAACAGGACTGTGCTGGCAAGGAACAGGCTGCGTGTGTACTCGAGGGACTCTTGGCCTTGTTTTCTTGTCCAGGTTATTCTTTAGAGATCCATCTATGGTGCAGACTTCCCATGTAGTTGTCAATGTGCAAATGTTTCACGTGTGTGACCACGCAATGGGAAGGGGAATGCTATTTAATGAGTGCACATCAGAAATCTTACCAAGGCTTTAACCTTTCTGTGTTCTAATATCCATGGAAGTGTCTTTCAATCCTCTCCCTGGAAATAAGCCATGAATTTGAGGAGAGGGATGACACAATCAGGTTTATCAGCTGTGTGGCACTCTAGCCCTGCTTGCTGAAGGGAGCACAGCAGTGTATGACAGGTTTGGTGCATAATCTGTCTGGCCAGCTGTATTCTAATCCTGTAGTTTCAGGAGGGGGCTGCTGGGGGAAGAGTCTAGCTTTAAGGCAACACTGTTTTCAATAGATATCTTGGAAAATAGGATTAAAGGACAATTTAAGATGTCTGTGCTCTTAACACAGGTCCAAAGCTGGTAAGTATTGAAGGATTCCATGCCATAATAAAGATATTTTGGCCTGATCATGAATGTCAGCTCAGCATCTTGCTTCAGAAGGCAGAAGTCATGTGCTCTGTCAAAGTACCTTTGATGCTGTTGGTTTCCCAGCTATCAAAAGGGTATTCTGGCCTGTGTGTGTATATAGCACTTTACCTTAGCAGGTTGTAAGGCTTCTGAAGCTGTGGTGGTCCAGCTACTTCAGGAAGTAGGTCACTTGGATGCTGAGGAATTCCCTCCCTTGGAAGTCCAAAATAGATGGCAGGAAAGGTCAAAGCAGGGTTCAGAGTCGTGAGCTATGCAGGGCAGAAGGTTAAAGTTTTACCCTTTCCCCCCCTGTAGATGGGTCATAGGAAGCAAGAAATCCCTTCAGAGAAAAGCCATCTGGCCATGAGCACTCAACACTTGCCAGTTACAAAGCCCACACAACTGAAAGGGGCTTGAAACCCCATCAGCCTGCTCTAGGGCTTGGAGGTACCTCCGAGCTGGTGTGTGTTGCAAGCACAACTGCCACAGATGGATCCCCCAGAGTGGCTGGAGAAGCACGTCCTGCCATGAAGCCATGCTCCAAACGGGAGTGAGCTGCTCCAGACTATCTCCATCCACCAGTGCCCAGTGTTGTGCTTTTCCTATGCGAGTTGTGTTACTGTAGATGCTAATGTCTTCTCTAACTCTTTGTTTTCTGCACCTCATTGCTTTGTTCTTTATAAGCTCTTTTGTTTTCTGCCGCTCTGTCACTGCGTTTCTGCTGCCCCTCCCTCTAGCTGGGTTTGTCAAGTCGCCCATGTCAGAAACTAAGCTCACGGGGGACGCCTTTGAACTGTACTGTGATGTGGTTGGGAACCCCACTCCAGAGATCCAGTGGTGGTATGCTGAAGTCAACCGGGCTGAGTCTTTCAAACAGCTGTGGGATGGCGCTCGGAAGCGCCGTGTCACCATTAACACTGCCTACGGGGCGAATGGGGTGAGTGTGCTGAGGATAACCCGCCTTACCTTGGAAGACTCTGGGACTTACGAGTGCAGGGCCAGCAACGATCCCAGGAGGAATGACTTGAGGCAAAATCCCTCCATAACGTGGATTCGAGCCCAGGCTACTATAAGCGTCCTTCAGAGTGAGTCCCGCACCCTACAGTAGTGGCACTGTAGTATCTAGAGGCAGTCTAGTGACCCTCACCCTCCTGTCACCCCCATCCAACCCTCTGCTCCCTAGTGCTGTTGTTCTGAACCCAAGACTGCTCCTCCACCTGTAGTGCTGCCGTTGTCTGCCCTCTGTGTCTCTTCTCCTTAGGATCAAAGGACTTGGGAAAAATCTGTGGATTAGTTTCAGAGCTTCTGTGTGAAAACAAGCCCAGTGTTGAGTCTGTGTTTGTCCCCTTCTTGCTTTAGTGTTATAGTTGGTTTCTAGTCACCCTAATGCTGGCTCCTCCATGAGTGCCTTCATATTTGATTTGTGTTCTTCCCAGGTCTGGAAGACCGTTTCATTTTTCTTCTGTTCTCTTGGAATTTCTCTGAATGCCTTCTCACGTGGTTTTGGTTGCATATATGCTGCTGTACAACTCCTTCCCTTTCAGTTACACGTGGCCTTTAATGGTGAGGTTTTTCCGTGAAGTCGTGGTGTTTCTTCTCCTTTCTGAATTGCAGCATGTTCCTGGTGGCTTCTCTGATGCAGCAGCACTGAACTGATGCAGCAGCACTGAACCTGATGCAGCTATTTTTAACCAAGCCTATGAAAGTGTGTGTGGGGAGGATATCTTCCCCCGTCAGTGTTGAACTAATGACATTTAGCTAATGACTTTCATTGGAGAAGGCAACTTTGGGCAGCAGAAAAAGCTTTCAAAAGCAGAGAATATGGTTGACTCAGAATTGCTCTTTTGTTCTTTATTGTTAGGAGACTCTCCTGCATTCAGCTCACTTTTAAAGCTGTCCCAGGTGAGCTTGGACATTCATATTGTAGAGGTAGTAAGGAAGAGCCCTGTTTCATTTTGTGTGAGGTGTAAAACTCTTGCATTTGCTAACAAGAGGAAGCAAATGTCTAATGAGTTATAGGTAGAGTGAATTAAATAGGCAACATGAGCATGGGGGTGCAGGAGAACTTGCTTTCTCTGTGATCTCTCAATGTCCTAAGGTGGCGAAGAGTGGAGTGTAGGCTTTATCTTGCTCTTGTGCTCTGTGCCTAAATAAACCTTTCCTGTGAGTACCACTTTGAGACTTGTCTGGGCACAAAGATGCCAAACTCTGTAATTATGTCTCAGGTTTTGGAATACCTTTACATATCAACCCAAAACTCTTCCTAAAATGTGGTGCTGCAGTCAGTGCTGCCTGGATCAGAGACCTTCCCTCTGGGAAATGGAAACAACATGGATATATGTGGAAAAATTGAGAGGAAACCCAATGATGTGGACTGACTTGTGGATTTAAGTGGCATTGGGTCATTCAGCTCAAACCCACTCAGCTCTCAGTCCTGCTGCTTGGTTCCTCCTTTGCCCTTTGAGGTCCCAAAGGACTTGAATGTGTAGATTACTTGCATGACCTACAACAGCAAGGGCTACGTAATTGTAGGAAATGATACGACCTTAAGACAAAGCTAAAGGCTTTGTGTTCTAGGAAGTATTGTCTCCTTGGATATCCCCTTTGCCCCTGTAAGACCTTTAGTTCTGGAGCGTGACAAGTCTGGTGTCCTGTGCTCCCCTCTTTGTGACCAGCCAGTGTTAGTAACCTACTGAGGGAGAAAATCCTTTTCATATGACAAGTCACCCTTTGGGATTGAATTACTGTGAAGATGTCTCCATATGGAAAGTGGGGTTTTCCTCTCTCAGGCCATTGATACTAACCTGCTCCAGGGATTAAAGTTTAACCTTTCATTTACTCCCCAGTTAATATCATCTTGTTGCATCTGATGCTAATACTGAACTGTGTGTCGTGACTTCATTGCCAAGTGCCTTATGCCCAGGGTAATTCTGCTGCTTTGTGTTTTACTCTTGTATTTGGACCAAATACTTTAATGCTTTAACTCTGTAACACTGTGTATGAGAGATCTGACCAGCTTCTGCTTGGGAAGCAGACCACTTGGACATCAACCTCCTGCAACACCATGCTGGAAATGGTGATAATGGGAGGGAAAACAGGTTTCCAAGCTGTCCCTGGAAGGTGGAGACCATCTGAAGCTGTCCAAAATGTCTCAGCTGCTCTATTGTGTGTGTGAATACAAATGGTTATCAAAGTGGGAATTTCTGATTAAACATGTTGGAGTTTCCAGCTAACGATGGCCAATTTGCTGCTGACTTCACTTGACATCACTGAAACAGAGGGTTAGATGTATCAAAAGAGCACTATCCTTTCAATCACAGCTTGTCTCAGATACCAGCATTTGAATGCAGAGAGATCAAGTGCAACTTGATTTTTAGAAGTTAGTCCCAAACCCAAGCATCTGGCTTCTATCTCATTCCTCATTTGAATGAAGAATTTCACTTACTGATGGTTGCTTTGGTTTGGGTTTTTGAACTTGCAAACCTGATCCCACATAAAAAGGGCAGTTTGAGTGATCTGTGAAAGAGACTCTTCAGCATTTTGCTTTTCAAGTGGATGTTCTTTCGATGTCACTGTACCAATAGTATTCCATTTGCAGTTTGTCTCCTAGAATTAAATGAGACTACAACTGCCTGATTGCTTGTTTATTTAAATCAATCAGAATATCATGAATTCAGGTAAAAGATGTACATGAGATTGCAGTTGCCTTGCGTTTTCTTCACCTACAAGTTAAAAAGCTGCAAGTCAGACACACAAAGCCACAGCAAATTCCAGCACAGCAAGTTTGAGAGCGCTAAGTGTTGTCTGGACACTGCAGCTTAGCAGAGATGTAGGTAAGAGCTGGAGATCCAGACAGGGTTTTTTTCTGTGTTCTTTGTTGTTTTGTATGGTTTTTGTAAGGGTTTTTTGTATGTTGACAAAGCCTGTAGGGACAGGACAAAGGGAATGGCTTTAACCTGCCAGAGGGGAGACTGAGATGAGCTCTTAGGCAGAAGCTC
>JANHGB010056108.1:0-11173 GCA_026283785.1 Coracopsis vasa
GAAAGTCAAAAACACAGCACTGCACCAGCTACTAAGAAGGAGAAAAAATGACTGCTACTGCTGAACCCAGGACAGTTCCTAAACCGAGAAGTCGATTAGGAGCCATAGCACATCTTGCTAAGCCTCTAGATGTTCTTTGAGAACAGCTTTCACCAGTCCTGTGTTGTATCTGCCAGCCCTGTGCAGATGTTACAGACACCCAGATGTATCTCAGATGGCTCTGCATACCTGAGATTTGGCAACTGCATCCAACCTTAAGTTTCTAATTAAAGTGTCTAGGCTTTTTTCATGGCAGAGAAAAGCAATCCATCACCCTTGTCTAAAACACATAGAACTGAATACATCAGCCTCTGGAGGTACCAGTTTCTCTCCTTTTACATAAACAACGACCTAGATAATGAGGACACAGTTCAGTTGCCTAAGCACAGGCATCTCATGACATATAATATGCCTGCTGGTGTCTGAGAATACACACGTGGCTGGCAGGTAAAACTAAGGACCCATGGGAGATATAAATCCTTCTACAATGGCAGATGGAGACCAGATGAATCTGCTAGGGATTGAAATGGGACTAGGAATCTAAAACTGAACCCCTAGTTTAGGCAAATGCATAATTTTTAAGTAGAGGCAATGAGGTGGAATGAACCCATCTTACAGAGACTGAGCAGTTTTCCTGATCCCCATATTCTTACCCCTTCCATTCCAAACCAGAGCAGCCAGGACACTGCAGTGTGTCCTTAGTCTGCTGCCAGTGATTCATTGCACTGACCACCACACCCAATACCCAGGGTGCATCTCGTTTCATGGGCTTTTCTGAGAGTTTCACCACAGACAATGGCATCCTTTACCATCATAACACCAGTGCTTTTAGTTTGCACAGGGGTTAGCTGATGCATGCAGCAAGACTATGGGCTGCTCACTTACAATGCAAATACACAGCTGTGAAAGGGACTAAAATAAAAAGCCTTCTGGTAATAGCTTGGGGTTTTTTTTCCTCCATTGCAAGCCTAAAATTTAGCACTGTTTTTCATATTAAGCCTGTTTGGGGGTTTTGTTTTTCTGTGTATTCAATCATACAGCAGGTTATGTACTTACAAGAAGTTCATGCTAAAAGGCCATAAAAATGAAAAATTAGTGTTGTCTTCACAGACCCAATGTAAATAGCAAAACTTTTTATTTTTTTTTTTAAAGAATGATTTAGCTGCCTGTGTTCTAACAGAGGATAATTTGGCTTCTTCTTAATGCCTAAGTTATGCATTGATTTGTATTTGAATTTTGCACAGAAGTTATGCAACTCCCTAGATAGTACTTAAAGCTTAAAGTATGAGGTGGTGACAAATGCTGGAAATGACAAAGGAGGAAAAAATGGACTTTAGTACGTGAGCCATCAAGTTATCCTGAGAGCAATACATTTTGGGAAGAAATGACGCAGACAGGAATGACCGTCTCACATTCTGGTTTAGCTCCCTATGGAAGTGTGTCCCACACATTGCATATAAAAAGGAGAAGAGAGAAATACAAAATATTGCTGATGTCTACGCAAAAAATGTGAGATCTCAAATTAATTGTGGCCAGATGTTGTGGTATAGAATAAGAAGGAAAATCTATTCTATTCTCACTGAAGGTAGCAAAGCATGTAAGAGTTTCACATCAGCTGCAGCTAAGTGAGAAAACTAAGTTTTTCCAAAAACTGTGGACTAATTTAAATGAACACATGGACTTTTGAAGTCTAGGCCTGCTAAAGGCTCAAAGTCTATAAATTAAGTCTATATTAACTTAACTTTCCAGAAATCCTGAGATGAAAGTCAAGTATTTTAGGCTGGGAGGTTGGATTTTTGTTCTTTTGTCCTTTCTTTTTCCTTTTTTAAGTTGATAGATACTTTTTCATGGAAATCATGTTTTGTTTGTTTGTTAATTAAAGAAGAAATACCTTAATTTCAGTGAAGAAAAACATATCCATAATTTTTTTAAGTCTACAGGAATACAAATGTTCACAATACAACATAGGTGTGAACAAACTGGTTTTCAAATAGCTTGTTCACAACATCAGCTATTTTTGGTCACATTATTTCTCCCTGCTTCTCAAGCACAATTTTTAATCTACTTTGACATGCATGCTGTTATTGTAAAGCTTGTATAGGGACACAGGCTAGACAGCTCAAAGAGACCTTGTTTGTATTGTCTGTATTGATGCAACCAGTGCAATATAGATATAATCCATCATCAGTGCACTGAGACAGAGACTCATCCAATTCCATGGTAATTCCAATGACCAATGACCAATACCAAGTCATTTAGGCTCCCATATCATCTATATTTTATTAAAAATATAACACCCCAACAACATTGCTTTTGTATGACAGCAGATTCCTAAACATGTACAGACCATGCACCTGAGAGTTTCAAAAGCCAACTCTTCCAGGTCTAAGTCCCTGTGTTATCTTATTCCTCAAAAACTACCATCAGAAGAGTCTCCTTCTGCAAAACCAGCCAGCAGTGCTACTATCTCCACTTAATTCTCAATATACCCTATTTCAGTGCCTGTTTTATGTCTCAGGAGCAGAGGTTGGCAGCTATATTTCAGTATGAACTCCACACCAAGACACTTGTTTTAGTAGAATGAGTACATACTAAGTATACTTACTTACATGATTACATGCTAAGTATAATTCCATTATTATCTATTTCTGCATAATATCCACAGGAAGTTTTTCTGTCTATGTATCTATTCACCCATCCAGCCATAACAACAACGAGCTGAGCTAGATTAAGATCCCAGTTTTAGAGAGCTTGAATGCTACTCCATTTGACATAGGTCAAAGTCTGTATAGGTGAAGTCTTCTAGGATCAAGACCAAGATTTACAGAGGCTAAGATGAAGAAGAGCTTCCACTTGTGTAAAAAGCGAAGTTTCACTTTAAAATACTTTTATTCCACTGCCCTTTCTACTCTTAACATGTTTTGATTAGTAGGCAAAGAGAGATAGGAATGACTTAAAAGACATCTAAGATAAGAGAGTTCAGAAGATCACAAACATCAAACTGATTTAGCACTCAATTCCATCTTTTCTTTACCTAGCGTTTTGAATGTAATCCCCTTCCAACAAAGTATCATAAACCAATAATACGTAGGTGTGTAACATTAGCAGAATAAAGCAATCATTTCCATAAAGTGCAGCAACAGCTTAACAAAAGAATCTTCTGGAGGCAATGTCAAATAACTTCCAGTTTCCAGTGATTTTTTAAAGACTAGCTGTATTTTTAGTTTTCTGCAGCTCCAAGACAACCCTCATTACAGCAGAATAACTCCAAACACTTCAGATGGAGTCACTCTTTCCTACCTGGTAGTAACTGGCTCCAAAATACTTTATATTATAAGCTAAAATGTGACAAGTACCATCTTCTAAACTTGAAGCCAGCTGGCAGAGACCAGCTCCCATCCAAATAACCAACCTCTGCTATTGCATACTGTGGTCATTGCTCCCACATTATCTGTTGAGGATGATCACTGGCCCATACTACCTCTGGAACCATGCCCACAAATTGTAACAAAAATGAATCTCACAAAATAATTAAGTGTGAATAACCCAGGCAATATTAAGTGCATAATAGCCTGGTCATAGCCTGGACAAAAAGCACCTGTGGTGTCTGCCTCACATAGCAGACCATTGAAACTAAGCCTCATCTGTAAGCGGGTACATAATCTTAAGCAGGTGTCACATAAGTATGTGCTTAAGTGTCCTGGTGATCTATAACCTCCTATTTGCACTGCTAGATACGGCAAGTGCACTCCCAGTTAAATCATGCAGTTTGTAAAGAGCTGAAGCAAGGACTCACTTTCTGTTTGCCAGGAACTGGAATTTCATGTTTCCTGTTTTATGATTTGCCTTTCAGATGACAATTTTCCAGGCCTTTTGACCACTGACCCCTGTACTGTCCTTTTGGATGATCAGGTAGGCCATCTCTTTTAATTACTGACTGTTATAATTTAACTTCAATATGTATTTACTTTCAAGGAGCAAGGATGAACACTCATCTTGAGAACCCTTTTTTCTTTAGTGTCCCTAGCCAGACTTTTTTAAATCTAAGCAATAACATCTTGATAAAGCTGTGAATTAAATTGGACCAAAACTCCTCACTATTTCAGGCTTTCCTGTAATAAGGGCGGAAGATCATATCTCATGAAACAGGCAAGAGTGACACAAGTAAAAAACTGACAGAATAAAATGGGACACATTCATAATGGGGGGAAATCTATATTTTATCATTGACTAGAGTTATAAAAAAATCTATTTCAGTGAAGAGCACTTCCCCAAACTTTTCAGAGCTCAATCTAAAATTCCCTGTATTCAGAAGAAGGGACAGGTTTGATGCACTGTTCACCCTGATGGTCCAGGATGGTGGGCCGTTCTGGTTGCTACTCTCTAAGATTTCTCCAAATCTCATAGGATACTTTCAAATTTTCATTTTTATTTCCTGAGTTTGACCTTTCTGTTTGTGAAAGCATACCATTAGCCCAGCCTTATCTCAGCAGGTGTTATGAAGGCAAAGCTTACTGAAAGCAGGTGGTGCTTGGATACTCATATACAGCAATGTTTATCTTGATAGATAAATTGCACGAACTGGCCTTCGTATCTTGAGATATGTGACAGACCTCATGAAAGTCGAAAAAGGGTGTCATTTAGATGTGATGTTGCATCTTTTCTGGGAGAATTTACATCATAGGAAATATTGGCTTAGGTCTGCCATCTTGTTTCATGAGATTATATCTGTTTCCCAGAAGTCTCCAGCCCTGAAGAGTGAGAAAAGGGAGCTCAAAGCCATTACCTTGGTGCCTCATGCGACAAACAGAAGTCTGTAAATCTGCAGATATCCTGAAGAAGCAGGTACATGAGTTATCAGCTACATTGCTCACTTCAAAGAGGTGTCATACCTGTCATTCCTGCCATGAAGATGTCCTCCAGCAGTGATCTGGAAGATTGCAAACATGCAAAAGTTTTTCTTATACTGATGCCTACACAAAAGGTATGCTAACAAGTACTTAGGCTAGAAATTGGTGACATTTCTCAAGAGAAAAAACCACATCTTGCTGTCTGAGCATATCTTTATCACCAAAGTATCAGTTTGTGGTGTGCCTTGGACACTTCATAGCCTTTATCTTATCCAGAGCTTTTGTGAGTGATAGAAAAAAATATCAAAGTGCTTGTCAGCTCTGAATTTGCAGCAAGATAAAAGTTGTCTCATCTTGCATGTCAATAAATAGATCAATTATGATAAAAGGTACAATATAAATAATAAACAGAAAAAAGCTTACTCAGCATTTTAGCTGTTTTAATGTTTCACCCTTGGAAACAAAAACACAACATTCAACAAGCTTCAGGAGAACCAAGTTGTGGGTCTTTTCGATCAAAGATGTCTCCTCTGTTTTCTGTCCTGCTTCCACCTTTGTCACCTGCTTTCACTGAAAGAGACATACAGATAACATGAGAATAAACTCAAACAGCTGCAAAGCTATTTGAAAACACCGTGAAATGTATAACATTTTATGACAGGTCATAATTGTTTTTAAAGATATATCTCCATTCTGGTTGGCTTTATGACTTTCTCTGCTGCTTCTTATGAGGCTTTTTATAAGGCAAGTTATTGTAGTGATAGGCAGACTACAATCACCTCAAATTAGACAAATCAGAGTATGTTAAAAAGCACTGTGGTACTTTGCCAACTTCTTTTAAAGCCAATGAATAACCTGGCTAGCAACGTTCCCAGCTTTGCTTTAGATACTAGGGAGGAATGCATCTGCATGTTTTCTTTCTTTCCTGGCAGTTCTTTCATTAAGATACACTTCCACATTTAAAATGTTCCTTTGTTCCCTTTAGGAAGATATTTTTTTTTTTAGGAGTATTTCAATGAAATGATTATCGGTTTTTCTCCATTACCATTAAGGAGAGGCTGGGTTGATGAACTCAAGAGGTAGACCTCCACCTGAATTTGTAAATAGTGGTTCCTACTAAACCAGTCAAAATCCCTACATTAAACACAGGAAATTACAGACAATATGTTGAAATTATGAGCAATCAGGATGTGCACCCTCAGTTCCTAGATATTTTCCTGAATTCAGAAGCTACAGAGGGTACCAGATCTAAGCTAGAATGTAATATAATAAGCAATACATTCTCCAACTCTAACTGGAAACTTTATTAGGATGTGAAAACACTGTCTCCTAGTGAAAGATAATTTCAGAGATCACAGTTTTGGAGAAGACACACTTACAGGTGACCTGGCATCTTAATTCAGCATGGTATAGGCTTGGCAGGTTTGTATAAAGTTCTCTGGGGAAAATTATAAGATAAATCAAGTAAAAAAAAAGACTTTGCTTCGTGTAAAGCCCATCTGATGGAATCAGAATAGATGAAAAATAACTGAGTAAGAATAATTCACAGATGAAAGGAAAGCCATTCCCCCTTTTCCTATCCCACATACCCTTGTAAAAAGTCCCTCCCCAGCTTTCTTGTCGGCCTTTTATGTACTGGTAGCACTGTCTTGCACAGCATTCTCCTGGAGAAACTGCCTGCTCATGGGCTGGATAGGTGTATTCTTCACTGGGTAAAAAACTGACTGGATGGCCATGCGCAAAGAGTAGTGGTGAATGGTGTCAAATTCAGTTGGCTAACAGTCACTAGTGGTGTCCCTCAGGGCTTGGTGTTGGAGCCAGTCTTGTTCAATATCTTTATTAACAATCTGGATTAAGAGATTGAGTGCATCTTCAGTAAATTTGCAGACAGCACCAAGTTAGGTGGGGGTGTTGATCTGCTGGAGGGTAGGAAGGCTTTGCAGAGATATCTGAACAGGCTGGATCGATGGGCTGAGGCCAATGATATGAGGTTCAACAAGGCAAAAAACAACCGCATGCAATGCTACTGGCTTGGGGAAGAGTGTCTGGAAAGCTGTTTGTCAGAAAACGACCTGGGGGTGCTGCTTGATGGCTGGCTGAACATGAGTCAGCTTGTGCCTAGGCGGCCAAGGCAGCCAACAGCATCCTAACCTGAAAAGAAGACAGAGCAAAGGAGGTGGCTGGTCTGTTTTCCCAAGTAACAAGGGATAGGACAAGAGGTAACAATCTCAAGCTGCTCCAGTTGAGATTTAGACTGGATATTAGGAAAAATTCCTTCACCAGGAGGGTGATCAGTCATTGGAACAGGCTTTCCAGGAAAGTGGTGGAATCATCATCCCTGGAAGTGTTCAAAACTCATGTAGATGAGGCTCTTAGTGACATGGTTTAGTGGTGAATTTGGCAGTCCTGAAGTAACGGTAGGACTTGGTAATCTTAAAGGTCTTTTCCAACCCAGCTGATTCTAAGATTCTTTTCTCCAGGCTGAATAACCTTAACTGTCTTAGCCTGTCTTACAGGAGAGGCGATCCAGCCCTTCGATCATTCTCACGTCCCGCCTCTAGACTCACTCCAGCAGATCCACCTCTTTCTTATGCTGTTACCTAAACTTAAGTCAGATAAAACCTACGTATTACATACTTGACCTTTTATTCTTAAAGAAGGAAAAGTACTGTGACCCATTCAGCTCAGTACACACATATATGAAAATTTAATTGTGCAGTGATGAGACTCAGGAACTTCTGGTCTATTCCAAAGTGTTACCAGCTTCTTTCAGAAATAAGTTCTTTGTTCTTCTTGACTATAAAGACTGAGATTAGTGAGACACTGTACTGTGTTGCTGAGATTAGGTACATGAGAGATACTTTGCTTTACATAATTTTGTCATATTAAAGGTCTCAGACCGAGCTGCCTTAATTACCTGTCTCGAAATGTGAGAAATTATCTTCCGAAGGTATTAATTTTTATCCAGAACTCATTAGCTTAGGGTAATTGTGAATTACATACATTCCCTAAATTTTAGAAGCATGACTTAGGTGACATGAATCCAGGAGCAGTGTGTGTATATGGTTTAGCATTTGAGGGATTTTAGTGCAGTAAAATGTCAGATGTAGTTGTAGGCCTTAAAAATGTAATTAAAATTCCATCACTATTAAAATACTGACCTAATTTAAAGAACTACATAGGGACCATATGTGTTTTGTTCCATACTTACTTCGAATTTGAGATTTGCCGTGCCCAAGGGTGCCACAACAAATGTGAAGGGAGAGAAAAGGGCCACTAAATATGAATCCAGGCTGCTATGCCACAGGAGAGCTAAATGTCAAGAAACAGGCATTACAGAAGTCAGGAAAAAACAGGATGAGTCAGTCCCCAAGGTGAAAGAATTCAGCCAGATTAATCAATTGAGTCCACAAAGACTGGACTACTCAGATTATTCCTATAACATAAAACCAGACATGAAAAAATGCAGTAACATTTATTGTGACTGAAAGAAAAGGTTAAAAATGAGCCATAAGGAAATTATGACATTGCCTGTATTGCCAAACCTGGAAATTTTATGACAAGTCTTAAAACGCTTGGTATCTGTTTTTTAAAGCCTTATATCTTGGTGATTACATGGAACTTGTGATCTTTTCTGGATAACTTTGGAAAAAAACAAAGGCCAAAATTTCTCAGAAGAGATGACCAAAAAGGGAGTGACTGTGTAGCTGAAAAAAAAAAAAATAAAATGTCCATCCAGCAGAAAATTCTAACATGTCAAAATGTGCTTTTGTGTCAAAATATCTCAACACCAAAGTCTAGAGACCTCTTGAAGAATTTCTGGTGGTAGAATTATCTTTTAGAACTGCAAAATGCTTCATTTTGAGTCAATTTCACATACAGCTAAGACTTAGAACTTTTGTAGGGACATCTCTCCTTTACATATTGGATACCTAAATTCTTTTAAGTTTTCCAAAAGACAGTCCTGGGTGTTTTGCAACATATCATGAAGGTATGTTCTATGATTCTATGATTCTACGATTCTAAGATCAGCAACACAGGTGACAGCCTGATATCAGAATCACAGCATGGTTTGGGTTGGAATGGACCTTAGAGATCATCAAGCTCCAACCCCTTGCAACAGGCAGAGACACCCCCCACTAGACCAGGTTGCTCAAAGCCCCATCCAACCTGGCCTTGAATTAGATTCAGGTTGCAGATTGAGACATAAAAGTGTGGGTGTGGACAAGCAGGTATAAAGTCTAGAGAATTCTTCAGTTAATTTTGTAATACTTATGCAGAGGTTCTTTCAGTTGCCCTTTCACAGGTATCTTCCCTTTGAGTTGGCATACAGAGTCTGGCAAGAATTCTGAAAGACACAGGTTTCCTACAGGTCCTGTGACACATCTGACAACTTGATTCAGATGTCCCAGCTATACTAGAACATCTTGAATGGCCACAGATGCTTCTATCATAGGAAAATTAATTGAGCTTGCTTACTTGGCCAAGTAAATATCTCTCTAGACTACACCAGTATATCTCCACTGGCATATTTCCACTGGCTATACTGAAAATCCAGTAACTTTTAAAAAGATTTGCCTAAATAGAGGCATCCAGTGCTCTTTCAGGTGACATTCAAGACACATGCAAATATAATGGTAGTTATGACAGAGGAGTTGTAGTGGGCTTGCACTCTTGTGGACAAAGCATTGAGAAAATGTCTAGACTTCATTGACAATATCAGCTAGATCTTCAGTGATAATATAGAAGTTACTACAGTGTCAAAGCATGGATGTTCACAGCCATTTCGGACATATAATGCATCTGAGAACACTGCATGAAATTGTCAGAGTGGGCATACACCAGGGATGGGTGGTCTCTAAATACAGTAAGCAATTCAATTAATTTTTTTCCCTATACAAACCTTAAAAGCCACCTATAAAGGAGAACAAGCACCCTCTGTGTTCTCTGTAAAAAATGCAGAAAGAGGTGCTTCTGAAAGGTAGTTCAGCTAAGGCCTAAATACAGAGAAATAGTAGAGCAACTGAGCTCTTAATCCATGTTTTCCAGTAAAAAGCTAAAGGTAAAAGGACTTAACATAGTCTTGAACTCTCAAAGCCCTCTAACTAAAAATAATGATAGATTTTATCACGATACATTTGAGATTGCCTGTCTCCCAGGGCAATTATGCTTTTGTTTCTGACGTCAGAATGGAGCAAGCCAAAAAGTGACTCAAATCTACCAAATGAAACCAACATCAAGATTCAGAGCAAGGTTTAAAATGGATATGAATGGAAACACCTACATTGAATCCATGCTGAAGCAGAAAGATTGCTTTCAAACTCAGTGACAGTTGTAGCTGTCAGGTCCACAGGCTAGGATCCCTTCTGGAAGGTTGTCCAGTACTGGATTGCCCAAACAAGTAGTCTTTGGAGTCACAGTTTTGGCTTAATTTCACCCATTTGCCTGAAGGAAAAAATGTTTCCTCAATCCCCATTGTGTTTCTGTTGTATTCCTAGAAGTGTGAAAAGCACCCTCAGATTTCCATGAAATAACGGCCAATTGTCCTTCATCTTTCATCTTAATATTGCTCAATACTGTTGATGCTGCTTTGCATTTCTGAGATATGACCTTTGTTTGCATTCAGCCACCCATCTAAAGGCACAATAACATAACTGACGTGATGGGACCTGATGAAATCCATCCATGGGTCCTGAGGGAGCTGGTGGATGAAGTTGCTAAGCCACTGTCCATCACATCTGAAAAATCATGGCAGTCAGGTGAAATTCCTGAAAACTGGAAAAAGGGAAATATAATTCCCATTTTTAAGAAGGGAAAAATGGAAGACCCAGGGAACTGCAGATCAGTCAGTCTCACCTCTGTGCCTGGCAGGATCTTGGAGCAGATTCTCCTGGAAACCATGCTAGGGCACATGAAAAACAATGAGGTGATTGGTGACAGCCAGCATGGCTTCACCAAGAGCAAATCATGCCTGAGCAATTTGGTGGCCTTCTATGATGGGGCTACAGAGCTGATAGGTAGGGGTAAAGCAGCTGGTGTCATCTACCAGGACTTGTGCAAAGCATTTGACAGTGTCCCACAAGACATCCTTGTCTCTAACTGGAGGAATAAAAATTTGATGGATGGACCACTTGGTGGATAAAGAATTGGCTGGATGGCAACGCTCAAAGAGTATCTGAATGTAGCCTACAAGGATGTCAGAGAAGGATTCTTCATCAGGGACTGTAGTGATAGGACAAGGGGGAATGGGTTTAAACTTAAACAGGGGAAGTTCAGGTTAGATA
>JANHGB010056112.1:0-12001 GCA_026283785.1 Coracopsis vasa
GTCCCTGCCCATGGCAGGGGAGCTGGAACTAGATGATCTTAAGGTCCTTTCCAACCCTAACTATTCTATGATTCTATAAGAGAGTGATTCAAGTCAACCAAACAAAGCCAGGTAAAAGTTCTGATTTTCGTTTGATGTCTGAATAGCAACCTGCTGTATAGTTATCAGTACAACTGAAGCCCAAAATACTATTCAGATACAGAATTACCAGATTCAGACAGATAATACTCTTGCACTGAGTGACTTTTCTGAGCTTCAACACTATTATCTTTCATTTCACTTCCCTGTAGCCCCTGTACAGATTCATTACACAGCCTACAGCTGGCATTGCCAAAGCTGAGACACGAATACAAAGAGAATTTCTTAATGAGAGCTAATGCAAGCTCTGATATAGGAGTGAAATACTGTCCTCCCTGTGACCTTTTGCCTTCTGAAACCTAAAAAGAAAAAGTCACACAGTGACTGTCCTCAGACTAAACTGGCCAAGATACTTTTGACAGTCTAAGCTCTCATTTCAAAAACTGAATTTCAGGGAAGACAGATTCAGCTTTTATGAGAGATGTCACTCTATTGAAACTGCATTTATTTTTGGAGGTGCCACAAACTGGCTGAGCAAAGTCTTAACTGCATTAACTTTTTAAGATACTTTTGAACAATTATATTTCATGAAATAGCCACAAAACCAAGACTTAGTGTTTATATATCATCTCCTGAAAAGAAATCCATTCTGACATGTTTTATTGAACATAACTCAACAATAAACCCAGACTCTCCAAACCATACCTGGATGCATAGCATTTATGGGTGCAGGATTCCCACTACATTATCAGATTAGGATCTGGAATGACAGATTCAATTGCCTAAATTATGTGGTGGCTGCTTGTGGAGACTAGGGGACTGCTGGTCTTATTTTTCTTAAAACTAAATGTTTAGCCTACTCTTTCCAGCGAGTCTCACTAAACACATTTTACATTGCTGCTAGCTAAAAGGAAGCTGTTGTTGTATAAACCAGTTCACGGTTTAAACAGTTTAAATACAGCATCCCATTCTCCAGAGTATGGAAATTCGTTACCATACCCATAGATTATGTGGCAGCAGCAGCCTTGAGAGGTGTTCTTCAGTGACCCTTATTTATTCTAAACCCAGGGAGCTACTCAGGTATCATCCAATGGAGTAAAAAAAAAATACCTTTCAACGTCAATCATTCTTGGCCCATGTGCACTTTCTCACTCATGCATCTTAACTCTAAAGTGATTGGTCTTTTCCCTCTGGAGTCAGGCTGAATGATATAGCAGCTTTCTCAGTTGTGATATTAACATTTCAAGCCAAACTTCAATCCACTTCTCCATCTGAGAGACAAGATATGAGACCTTATGCCTGTAAGCACTCTGGGGAACTTCACCTTGATTCTCAAAATCTCTAGTGTTGTAGAGTTTGGAAATCTTTTAGTAACAAAGATGCCTCACATTTAAACTCCTTTCCTAGACCACAGGAATACGCTGTTGAGATTTCTAATCAACACAACCGTTCTCTTTTTGGTAGGATGCTGAAGCCCTGATAGTTTTTGGGAGCACCCTAGTAAGCATGCAAGCTCATTCAGATGGTACATGATTCTGTACCAAAGCTGACCAACAAAAATCCACTTTGCTCACATCACTGTTAAGGCTGCCTGCAAGCTCACACAGCAAAGCATATTCCTCCATAGATTGATTAAGGCTGCATGTCAACTGGCCATGGGTGAAGCCTGTGGATATGAGCCTCAGGACTGGTAGCTTCTTTTTACCTCTTTTTTGGGGCAGCTTCAGAAAACTAGCAGTAGCTGAAGCAAAAAAAACACCAAGTTTTTCAGTGAGTCTTAGATACAGAGCCACATGCCCTTGTAACCCTTCTAGCCAACAGCAGCAGCTGCAAGATGTTTCTCACTTGAGTGGGTCAGAGTTTTACACCACAGAACAAATCACAACAAAAATAGACAATTTTTAGACTGCTACTTTTCCATGGGTCATTCAAATCTGTTTTCTGGCAGGGTGGCTTTAAAGAAGCTTCCTTATGTTATTTCAAAAGGAAATTTTCATCATTTAACTGGCTCCTAAAGACCAGCATGTTCTAGAAATAGATATGACATCTTTATAGTACTCCCATTTTCTCAGGATGTTGAATGCAACTGAAAGACACCTTGTATTTTCACAAAGATGCATCTTTTGTTTGTTCAGCTTTCACTCTAGCTTTTCAAAATCCTTTCAATATTGAAGGAGGTACCCAGCTATCCAGAAGAAAAATCAAATTAACTTTTCCACTGTGTGATACCTACAAAGTTGAGGTAGTTATGAAACACTAAAGGTGGTTTGAAATGCAAGAAAAAAAAATAACAAACCTTAACATTTCCTTTATTTTCTTTAGAAAAAGAGCAAGAACAGTACTTAGGTTCTATCCCCTTTCTTCTCTACCAATTACACTTTTAACTTTCCAAACTTTCAAGTAGTAAGCAGCAAAGCTGTAAAAATAGCACTCTGAAAATAAAAATCTCATATTGAAAATTCTGGAGGTAAAAATAACAACAACAACAACAAAAAACCACCCTTTATATCTTTATATAGTATTGGAGAGACCAAAAAAAAAAAGTTTTCCTGTTTTAAATCATCTGAAAGAGAGACAACTCAAATAGTTGACAGAGCCACATGGCTCATCAGTTGTTTAGCTGTAGTTCTTTATAGTATTCTTTGGACCAGAAAGACAACTCTTCCACATTTGGAGATAGCTTTAGAAGTGAGGAAAAATGGGGAAAAAAGTAATAATTACCACTGGACTGACCATGGCAGTGCATTGCTATGGGTAACCTGGAAAAGAAACTGCATAAAAAACTCATTCTGAAAAATTCTAGTACTGAAATTCAAATTACAATTAGTAATATTATTACAACACTTTACAGCATTCAGCATTCAAATGCAATTTTACAATCACAGCTTGTCAGTATAGGAAATTAAGTCCCCAGTTAAAAGTCTAATGCTAAAAATCCACACTATTAAAGAAACTTATTGAAGGATCTAATAGGTACAAGAAAATAAAATATTATTTAACATAGTTCTTGGGATGGCAATACCATTCCCTGCTGTGTCACGGGAGGTTTAGACTGGATGTTAGGAAAAATTTCTCCACTGAAAAGATACTCAGGCATTGGAAAAGCTGCCCATGGAAGTGGTGGAATCACCATCCCTGGAAGCGTTCAAAAAATGTGTAGATGAGGTCTTCAGTGACATGGTTTAGTGGTGGCCTTGGCACTGCTGGGGTAAAGGTTGGACTTGACGATCATAAAGGTTTTTTCTACCCTAGTTGATTCTATGATTCCACCTAATGCATTAAAAAGAGGATATAGCAATAAATCATCTAGCTGTGTCTCCCTTTTATGATTTGATTATTCCAAGTGTACCTTAGACCATGGTCTGAGGGCAGGTTTGGTCTGGCTTGAGCCAGACCCCATCAGCTCAGACCAGATAGGAATGAGAAAAATCACAGGCTGCTTTCCCAGGAGCCCAGGGTCAGTGGCTGGGGAGCAGACCCTCAGCAGGGCTTTGTCCCCAGGGTTTTATTGAGTCCCACCAGGACTAGAGTTTGACCTACACAAGGACAACTTCCTCGCCATGTTTTGTATAGGGCAGGATACCTCTTAAGAGAGGAAAGGTAAGATCAAACAGCTCTTGTTTCATGCAACACTCCTGCTGGCACCTGGAAGTCTGGATAAACATCCCATTACACACTGGAGAACCACAGATAAGTAAAAATAAAATGAGAGCACTGGCAAGAAACAGCTTTACCCAGGTTTAAATTCTGTCTGACACCCAAGCTAAAACATATTAGACAGATTCTGCCTTCACTATAGTCAGTGAAGAAGCTGTCACGAATGCGAAAAGGGACAAGATTAAAATAATGTTATTCACTCCAATCACTAGTGTCTACAGAGGCAAAGAGAAACTGCTCTATAAAACAAAGGGATAAGTTTTACATTATTCTGTAAAACATAACCATAGCTGTAGGTGCTGAATAAATAAGAACTAGCTTCAAATATAATCCATATTCTTATTTATATCTTAATAAAAAAAAATAAATATCTCCTTTTCTGCTAAAATGTTCCACACTTGCTCTCAGCTGTAAGGTGATATTTTTTCTGGATTTCTTTGACACATAGATATCAAAGCACTGTGAATAATAGAAATAGACAGAGAATCGTCTTTAAAAAGTGTACAAAGATATTTTATGAGTGAAGTGAATCTGCTTATAATACATAAAAGAACTGAAAGATAGAATTGAGTAGTCTTATTTCTCAGATCCTAAGCTATTGTATCTCATCCTGAGATTAGCCCAAAGCAAACTGATATGCACATAATTTTTTTCCCTTCAACATGAGCAATCATTGATGAAAAAAATTAACCATAAAAATGCAAAGTCTAAAAACTATGAGTTTTTAGTGGGAAGGGGGCTGGACCCTAAATGACTGACTTAAATGCATTGCCCAGTCTCTGCCTGAAAAATTTAGATTCTTCAGAGGGGCTATTCTCTCCTTGACATCTCCCCAGCCTATCCCAGATTTCAACAGCACCCAATCGATTTCCTTCCTATTCTGACAAAACAACCCAAAGACATTAGAGCTTGTGACATAGTATCTCTGGACTTGGCAGTGTAGAAACAATTAACAATCATGGTAGACGGGGCTCCTGTGCTAGGACCACCTCCCTGACAGCACTGCGCTATCATGGTGCCACTTGATCAACCAGATCCCCAGCCACGGGAAGAAGCAGGACAGCAGGGGTCACTTGTCCAGCAGCACGCAGTGCTAGGGATGTCCTGCACACCCAACACAGTTCAAAGCCACCTCAGCTCACCAGTGGGGCACCCACTGTGCGGTGGTCATATCCCAACCTTAGGCATCTCCAAACCCTCCCCTTGTTCCTGTCTTTTTCCTGAGGTAAGCACCAGGCAGGACTTGCTCATGTGAATACTTTGGTACTGGTCACCAGGCAAGGAAAGTCAGGCACACAGCTTTTCACATCCAGGGCTTAAGGACCAGAGAGAGATACTACTAACACACTATGTACATCCCATGCTGTGGCAGTTAGAGTTGTTGTGTAGACTTGGTTTGATTACATCATTAAAACAGCTTACTTTATCTCTTAGAAGACCTTACAATGGACGCCTTCTGCCTTTTTTCACTTTTAAACAAAAAATAAAGTCACTTCAATTTCCCTGTTATGCTCTCTGAGCCCAGTAGACTATGCATAAGTTTTACAATGCCACCTATGACTCAGTGTTTGGAAACAAGGGGAGTTACAGTATAGTCCACTATCATCTGTAGAGATGTGCCAGAAAGCCGAGGAGCCAAGGCCAAACGTAAAAGTCTCCATTCCCTCTCTGGAAAAGGCACTGAAGCTCTTCTGTTCTAATCAAGATAAATCTTTCATGCAATAATTAAAGCACACCTCCCCTTCAAGGAGAGAATGACAAAGGTTGAAATAATTAGCTGACAAAGGCAAACAGCACTAACTTCCACCCTCCTCCACTAACAGTAAACATCAAGTTTTCCTGAAAAGTAAAAAAGTGCATCAAAGCTGAAAGGAAGAAAATAAAGTAGACACTTAAATTAGAAATTATTTAAATTAAATTTTATATGAGGAGAATGCTCAGAAGCTGCCCTGTTTAAGACAAACCTCGCATTTTCTGCATGGCTGCAATCATATTAGCAGAGGAACCATAGCCTCATGTATTCGCTAATCTATTACCGTCAAGTTAGAAATAGAATATTGCATTAGCATGCAAAAGGATGCAAGCCAGCACTACAGGGGAAACCAGTATTTCTGTAGTAAGCACTGCAGAATGGCAGTGCAGATTATAACAAGTATAAATAATGAGTCAAAAGGAAAAAGAGAGCTTGCACTGTTTTGAGGTTTATATGCCTTGATTATCATATTGATATTTCATTCATTTTAATGTGTCAACTCTTCTGAATAGCCCACCAAAGGCTGATGTTTTATGCTGCTGTGATGGAAGCATCTTATTCCCTCTCTCTCATTTCCCAAAAAAACCCTACCACTAAAACTAAAAGAATTAAAGCTCAGATGTCCTAAAATCTTTCACCCACTGATGACAGCCAACATTCAGATTAAATTCAAAGGGTTTACTGCAGCTCTTAGTTTTAGCGATATAATTTACAAAGCCCACTCAGAGCCACTCCAATCTCATTTGCAGTTCAGCAGTGATTACCATTTGCTGACTGCATTTGCCTGAAGTTTTCATTTGAAGATCAGAAAAAAAAATGTTAAGCTTTTGACACCAACAGCTTTCCTCTGGGAAATGCTCAACAGACGTTACCAGCAGGTAGCCTGGCATGCCCCTTGCAGCCCGATGCAAACTTTGTTCCTGTCTATTCTCACTGTCTTTTTCAGAAATGAGCCAAGTCTCAAGCCTCGTTCCTATCCTCGGAAATCCAGGAGAGTCTGGATTATATATTTCATTGCTCTGGTCTCAACTGATCTTCATTACTTCTTCCTGAAGAACTTCTTTACTTCATTCTCAGGGGATATCAGCACAGATACTGACTACTGCACCATATACGCTGCTTCTGTTCAGGTCTTATATCCCCCCCAGTAAGCTCATACCTTCCAGCAAAGTCGCTAGAAATACTCACATATTTCCTAGCTTTTTTTGTCTTTTGAGGTCAAAACTCTGCTGACTCGGGCAGGAGGCATGCCTATACTGTTTTTAACAAAGGAGTGGAACTAATGATTTGGTTAAAAAAGGGTTTGGTTAAAAAACTCTGGCATCTACTTATAATGAAGATAGTTGCTCAGAGCAAAAGGATCTTGCCTGAAGCTGGTCACACTATAGATTTACTTTTCCAACAAGGTTCCTGGAAGGCCATGTATTGTCCCTGGCGGGACCCTTGAATAAGGCTGCACAGAAGACACTAGGGCACATTGTGAGCAATGTCTGAACCATGTTTATTGTGCTCCTGACAAGTGCAGGCTTAAGGCAACTGAGACTATTAATTATTTTAATACCAAATTTGATGAGTCATTACAGCTGAAAATGTGGTTTGCACTTAAAAAACTTTTCATTTTCACATCATCCAAGTGCTTGGAAACATTTCATTTCAAAATGCACTGAAGCATAAATAGTTGAAAACAAAAACATTTCTGAGATGGAAGAGTTCCCAAAGACAACATTTGATCCAGAAACATCTGCAGCCCTTTGGCTTTTCAGTTTCTTCAACAAAAAGTCAATTTTTCACTGATCCACCTGGGAATCCAAGAGAGAATTAGGAAAAATGAGAGGGGAGATAACGACAAACCCTCAAGCCCCAAGGCATCCAGACTTCTAGGTCCCATGTCATTGAAGGCAGTATTCAAAAGACCAAATAAAGAGACAGCCAGTATTGCAGCACCTCAAGCAAGAGAAACTAAAGAGTATACAGGTCCCAAGGCATAGGACAGAAATAAACAGCCTGCAGAGTGTCCAAGCAGAAAATCTGCTTTGCTGTTAGGTTCCAGTAACTTCATATCCTCTTGCTTCCAGGTTAAATCACTTCTACTTTCATAAAAGCATTACAAAAGCAGAGATCCTCAACATGCTGCCTAATTATAGGCTCAGCTACCCCTAAATATTAGGCCTAATGTGCAACTGCCAGACATTCAAGAAAACAGGTGGTTTTCTGTTCGAAAGCCACTTAGCCAGCTGTCAGAAGGTGCCCCACAGACTTGAAGGCAAAATCTTGACAGATGCATGTAATAGCATATTTTTTTAATAATTTACATCCTGAAACACTTTCAAACACAGTCTGAAGTTTTAAAAACAGATAAAAACTATTCCATTTTCCCATGTTTGAATATGTGACAGGATTGTTGATTATTAATTATAACAAGATATGAAAGTTAAAAATCAGTATACATACTTCAGTGATCACCCTCTCCTTCCAATGTCCATTTCAGCTGACAATTTGGTTGGCTAAATTCAGTGTTACCTGAAGGGGAAATAGACCCTGGCATAGCTGAGAATCAGTGATTTTAATAAATCTAGCCGTATTTGCCTCTTCATGTGATTACACTGGAATAGTATTGTTCACAAAAGGCAATTTTCTAGTGCTGCTATGCTGGAATAGCTTGTAAAACTTTCCCATTCAAATAGACAATCTGTGAGAGTCTGTTCAGTAAGGAGATAATTTTATCCCACACGTCACTTTTTCAATGGGGGCAGAAAGGAAATGAAATAGAATAACATCAAACACATTAGACCCCAGTTCTCCAATCCACTTCAGTTTCTTCTCCCTTACAACTTTTCAAGAACTACAGTAAAAGGGTTATTTATCCATTCTCTCTGCAACTTTGCAAGAGTTAAGTCTGAATTGCTGTCTCCATGTGGACACTGCTGGCTATTAAGATGTGCATACCCTACAGGGGTGTAATTAAGGAAGCATTAAGATGTTTTCACCAAAGGACAGTTCATTCATTGCAGCTGCACTCTTTGTTTCAGCAGGTTAACTACTTGGCAGCCCTTGCATGTCCTAGAGTCAATCTGCAACTATAGGATGGAGCTGATTGGGCAGGACCGGACAGTTCATCTTCTTCCCCTCTCATTTATTACCACATCACTCAGCAGTGCTGCTGACCTTCCTCACCTTGGAAACAGGGACCACACACTGCTGGGGCCAGTGGGGTAAGACGGAAACAAATCCCCTTTGAAATAATCTACCTAATAAATGATAAAATATTAATGGCACACAGATAACCAAATAGTCCAAATATATTAAAAGCAAGCTGTTACTTCATTTACTCCCCTGCTTGCGTCCTCCCATCCCACTAAATAAAATATTGGTAATTGTGCAGCCAGCCGTAGTTACATGTAGCTCCAAACAAAGTTATTACACTTTGTCTTGTGCTTGAAAGAGCCGTCATTCAGAAGGGAGTGCTGGCTCACAAATGGAAAATGTCATGCTCTGTCCTGACATAAGGGCCATTGCAGTTCGAATCCTCTGTGTGGCAATATATAGCTTACAACGGCATCATAGGCATCATGCCACATCACCATGCCACATCGTTTATACACCTCTGCCACAGCCTTGAAGCAGCAACAAGAGGCTATTAAGAGAAAGCAGCAGTGAAAGACAGTTTTCCATTAAAGGAATGGACCTTAAATGTTCAAAGATAAAGAGATGGCTCCATCTCCAGTCCCCTGCACTCAGTGTGTACCCTGTGTAAGGGTGGTGTGTCCCCTCTTCACCCAACGGCTCAAATGATGCTCAACGGTGGAGCAGAAGGGAAGAAAACCATCAGTAGTGGAAAACACTGTGGCTCAATATTTCTGGGGATAGGAATCATTGCACACAAGGACACAACTGTAACCATAAAGAAAGCAGTGACACAATTAGCTTTGTCCACTTCAGAAGCTCCCAAGGGGATTTAAACCCACTTGTATACCTGGAGGAAGACTGCTACCACCATCACAAGTGCTGGCCATGCCTACTGTGCCTAGCTGCTGAAGCCCAAGGTGACATCCCAGTCAGCATTATTAAAACTGTCTTTCAGCACCACCAGTCTCATAAACTGAAGCAAAGGAGGCTTGACAAAGTCAAGTCAGCTGCGAGGGAGAGCAGCAACAACTCATCTCTGACACCATAACTCCCACAGTTTTCTCATTTAGGTTTTGGGACAGGATACAAAAGAAGCATTTGTTTCTCTGCTATGTTTCCTCCTGTTTTCCCCATGCACCCAAATCTCTCCTCCATTTTTTACCAGATACCAGTAATGGCAAACTACTCCCATTTCCTTCAAGGGAAACACAGACCCCCTTCCTGGGCTCTTCTGCACAGCCCAAGCTGTCTTCAGAGCAATCTCTTGGAAATAGCAGCACAGCAGCTATGGGAGAGCATGAAAGATTGATCAGGTGCAGGATGGAGCTCTATATACAATTTGGTATTTAAAGTGCTTTTGCATTAAGAATCAGATAAATCCTGACCTGAAACAGGGGAAGTTCAGGTTAGATCTAAGGCAGAAGTTCTTCTCTGTGAGGGTGCTGAGGCGCTGGCACAGGGTGCCCAGAGAAGCTGTGGCTGCCCCATCCCTGAATACAGAGGCACGCTCCCTTTGGCAAACCTTCTCTGCAGCACCAGCCAGCTCCCCATCCTTCATCCAGGAAGAGTGAGCACACAACCAGGCTGTGATCTGCAGTGCAAGGGACAGACCAAACAGTGCTTTCCACAGTGGGAGTTCCCACCTACATGCTCTGCCAGCTGTATCGAGCCATACAGCAGTGTGTTTAGCCACTAGCATTGCACCCCCAGAGACCTAATTTGCAGAGGCTGCAAATCATGAAGAATACCTCAAAGAAAGAATAAAACCCCCTATTAAAACCTCCTCTTTATATGAGGGTCATCCTGTTTCATGTCTTTGAACAAGGGGTAAAGGCAAAAGCCAGGTTTTGCTGCCTAAGCAGCAGCTGCAGAGTGGCAGAACAGTCCCCTCACCACTGCTCTATCTCCCCACTGTGTCAGTAAATCCCCTGCAGGCTCTTTCTGAACTGCCTCTGCCTGCAGCTCCTGCGCAGCACTAGCAGATCTTAACATCCATCAGCAGACCTCACTCCTGCTGTCATCCCCAAGACCTCACCTCCTGTCCCCTTCCACCAACAGCTGCCTGCCTTTGCCATGAGATAGCATCCCGTGTTCCTCAGCATGGTGGATTTCTCTATCTGGGAAGAGTCTGATGCTCCATGAGGTCTTTTCCCCTCACCTTGATAAATAGCAGACAAGGTCTCCAACTGCCTCTGGCAGAGGACAACCAGAGAAAGCAGTACAAGAGCCACTGAGCCAGTTCTTGGTCTGCTACAGGCCCCAAAAGGATTTGGGGAGCACCTCATATGCTAGGACCAAAGCGACTGCCTGCTCCTCCCGAACCCAACTACATGCCTGGCTTTAATAACACAGCACAACACATGCTTTTGCATCAGTCATGAAGACACGCTCTGCCCTTGAAGGGCTCTTTTTAGACCTGGACCTGCCACACAGGTTTGCAGGCAGTGAACAGTGGGAACATGCCAACCTTCCTTGCCTCTCTGCTGCAGATCCAAGAGACAGCACGCAATAAGTCTCTGTTGAAGATGGCAGAGGCAGATCCCAGACCCCATCCCCATGAGCACTCAACAGACACAACCCCAGAGAGCCCTCCAGCTGAAAACACAAGGAAGGGGATAAGCATGCTACAGATACCCTTTAGTGTTTTCCCCACCATGCCTTTCCAACCTCTGTACTGTGACACACACAGCTAAATCCTGATTGCTCCCTTTGATAGCCCGTTAGTGATTTGCATCCTTCTGGGTAATTATCCCATCACCTGCACAGAGCAGATAATGCAGGGGGCCAGCAGCCACGTCCCCAGGTTACAGAGTGAAGCGCTGAGTGGAAAATTTTAATGACTAAGGGTTGGTGAAAGCTTAAATTGATGGCAATGGCTGGCGATGTCTCTTAAATAGTGTGAAATGCCCTTCTGGCTGCAAGGGGCTGGAGGAACCCGTGGTTGATATATTGGTAAATTGCATCCCATGGCCAGCTGCTTGTCTTGGGAAGGTACCGAATGATGAGTGTGCAAATTGCCATCACTGCACGCAGCAAAACTGTCTCCAGCAGAGATGATCTGAGAAAAGAGAAGTTATTTATCGTGATTAAAACCGCTACATTTGTACTTCTCACCATTGAACGGACCCTGAACTGGCAATCGTCCTCCCAAAAGGTACCTGAGCCTGATTTAAAGGGCTGTATGACTGTTTTAATGGATTGGGTTTTCTCTCCTGGGGAAAGAAGATTTTAATACCTAAATTGCTGTGTTTCTCAGAATTGTTTCCCTGTACATTGCACACAGTCTGCTTTCTCTTTCTCTCTTTCTTTCTTTCTTTTTCTTTCTTTCTTTCTTTCTCTCTTTCTTTCTCTCTTGTTTTCTTTCTTTCTTCCTTTCTTTCTTTCTCT
>JANHGB010056113.1:0-35929 GCA_026283785.1 Coracopsis vasa
AGCTTCTCTGGGCACCCTGTGCCAGCGCCTCAGCACCCTCACAGTAAAGAACTTCTGCCTTATCTCCAACCTGAACTTCCCCTGTTCCAGTCTGAACCCATCACCCCTTGTCCTATCACTGCAGTCTCTGATGCAGAGCCCCTCTCCAGCATCCTTGTAGCCCCCTTCAGACACTGGAAGCTGCTCTGAGGTCTCCACAAAGCTTCTCTTCTCCAGGCTGAACAGCCCCAGTGTTCTCAGCCTGGCTCCATACGGGAGCTGCTCCAGCCCCTGCCCACCCTCATGGCCTGCTCTGCACTTGATCCAACAGCTCCATGTCCTTATGCTGGGGACACCAGCACTGCACTCAGCGCTGCAGGTGGGGTCTCAGGAGAGCAGAGGGGCAGGATCACCCTCTTCGACCTGCTGGTCGCGCTCCTTTTGATGCAGCCCAGGATACGGTTGGTTTCTGGGCTCAAGCACACACTGAACCCGGCTCATGTTCAGTTCCTCATCACCCAACACCCCCCAGTCCTTCTCCTCAGGCTGCTCTGAATCTCTTCTCTGCCCAACCTGTAGCTGTGCCTGGCTTTGCCCCGACCCAGCTGTAGGACCCTGCCATGGAGCTTTGCTGAGCTCCATGAGGTTGGCATTGACCATCCCATCACAAGCGACCCAACCTCCCTCCGGATCGCCTCAGCGCGACCGCCCCCCCGCGGCCGCCATTTCCCCCTCACGCTCCCGCCGCTTCCCCTCGCCCCTCCCAGTCCTGTGGCCCCGCCCCTCGCCGCGCTCAGGCGCGCTGCGGGCAGCCCTGTACGGGCAGCGGCGTCGCGGGGGCCTTGCTGCTGGGCCTGGCAGTTCCAAGATGGCGGCGGGGCCGGTATTGGCTGTGTGAGGCGGGAGCGCGTCGCCGCCGCCCCCTCCTCGGCCTTGCCCTCGGGGGGCGCGGGCCGCCCCAAGCAGGCCGGCCGCCCCCTCGTGGGTGCGGGGCGCCCGTTAGACGCTGCGACAGGGCGGGGAGGGGTGTCCTGGTGCGCACCCTGCGTCGCTCCCACCGTGCATGAATCTGGTTTCTGACTGATTTTTGGTTTTTTTTCTTTTTTCGTTTTTTGTTGTGTCGTTTCCATTCTGACGAAGAGCAAGCTTGCAAAGCGGCATTAATTGTGTCCAGAGCTTGCTCGGCCTAACGCGCGGCTCGACCCGCACGCGTTTGGGAAGGAGCAATGCGCTCCTTTCCCACGAAGTTGCTTATTTTTGACGTTGCCGTGTTGTAGTGCCGTGATCGCGGCTGGTGCCGTGCTAGCACAAGAGAAGGGGCTTGCACGGAGCTTGTGAAGCCGTCTGGTTTAGTTCATCTCAACTCGCGAAAATACCACGCAAAATAATTTTGAGCGTTTTACAGCTGCTTTTTCTTGTCGTGCCCTTCAGCGTTTTTTGTCTAGAACTTCTCATAGAACAGGATACCGAGAAGGTGTTTCTCTAGAAAAATTGCCTGCAGTAACGCAAGGATTTTTTTTCTTTTTTTCCTAATGAGGTCTTAAATGCGGTGTTCCTAAAGAAAAAATGAGGTGACTTTTCGTACCGGTTAAGTTTGCTGTTGAAGCAAGCCTGCGATTGAGCAGTTCCAGTCGTGTATAAAATCTCTTAAGGATTTGGTTTGATCTGTCAAAGAAGTGCACTTGGCGTTATATGCAGAGCTATACCAGTACTTTTAAGGAACATTATTCCTGGTTCCAGTGATACAAAAGCTTCAACCTGACAGACTTTAAAAGAAAATGTTTTCTCTTGTCATGCAGTACTCTCAAGATTCGGTTTCAGGTGTTGTAAATCTGTTGCACCTCAGAGGACTATGTGCAAGGTATTTCTTTTGTAGCTTCAGGATGAGTGTACCTGAAAAATTACGTTTGTCCTTAACTAGTAGTTTTTTAAGAGAAGTAGTGTGTGTGCAGTAGATTTTAGCTTCTTTGTGTGTTTGCCGTAGGGCTTTAGAACGGCAGAGTACAATGCAACTGTTTTGATGGCTTGTTTCTTTATATCTTATGAATTAAGGTCTGGAGTTTTCAAGCTGTATATATGTCAGAAGCTATTGGTCTTAATCACTGCAGAAAATGAAACTCAGGACTACGTAGTCAAATAATATGTATGACTGGTAATAGATTGCAGCTTAAATGAGATGTAAAAATAAACATTTTAAACAATTTTGAGAAATGTGTTTCAAATTGCATAACTTACATAAACTATTCTCACTATTGTAATAGAATAATGATTCATTTCTAGTATTCTATCTGAGGAAGAGTTATTTTGCCTTATATTAAAGGCTCAAATAAACGCTTAAACAAGTGTAAAATTTTATTTAGCTAGAAAGTCACACAAGCTTCACTCTGTCATGCCTGTGTAGCATTTGATACTTCAACATCAAAATACTTGTGTCATGAGCTGGCAATCCCTTTTCTCAGAGGAGACAAGCACAGCAATAATGAAGTGATGAATAGTCCCTGGTAATAGATGCCAAAATGTTTGTCTCTAGAATATCTCAAATGATGTATTGTTTCAGCCCAGCAGTCTGCTGCTGGCCCACACTTTGCTGTTACCTGCTCTCCAGGAGAAGGGGACTGGGAGTTGGTGCGGCGCACAGGTCTGTCACAGCCTGCTGCTATGCCTGCTCACAGCTGCACTGCTGGAGTGGCCTGCCTGAGGGCTGCTTTCTCACCCACGGGTCTGGTCGATGTGTGGAGGGATTAGGCTGAGGGTTCCCTTTGTTTCACGTCGGTGGTGAAAATGGTATTTCCCTGGACGCTGCTTTCTGGGCATAGCTTAAAACATTGTGTGTGTGTGTATTCGTGCAAACTTAGCATTTGTCTTAAAATGTGTGGGTTTTGTTTTAAAATTAAAAATACGACAATTTTGAACCGGATTGCTTCTTCTACAGTGTAATTTCGCTTCATTTAGAGTGCGGGATGTCAGTCTTTTCTTGCTGTTGCATGTAAATTTTGGCCTTAAGAGTTTTGGGTTAAAACATGCTCTCAGCATAGTTGGAGTCTCTGAGAAACGTTGTTATTAAATCCTGAGGAGTCTTTAATTGACACCTGTGAAACTATTTGTTTTCCAAAGCATAGGGCTCAGCTGCATTTGGATGAGCTTCCGCACACAAAGCAAACAGCGCATTCCTGATAATCAGGGCAATTCTTCCAGTTTCAAGCGTTTTAATGGACAGAAGGGAAGTGCCCGCGAGGAAGATCTAACTCGTCTCAGTGCTCTTGGAGTCCCAATTCCTTCATTAGTCTTTTTCTGTCTGCATTTTGACTTGTAACCTCTTCCTTGATCACCCGTGTGATTTCTGCTTCTGATGTTCTCTTTTGTAACTTCTGCTGGCTCTGACATGTGCTTGTACATACCATAGCGTCTCAGACCAACCTTTGCCTTTTCTTTGCCACTGGCTTTCTTCCTGTGTTAAATCTCTTGTGCATTTCTACAACTCAACAGCAGGCTTTCTGCTCTTTTTGTGTTAATTGGTGGGTAGTTTGGGTTTTAATCTCTTCTGGGCTGGAAGAAAGAGAGCATGAACTGGGTAGTCTGTTTCTGTGCCTTGTGCCACAAAAAATCGCGAAGCACAGAAAGGTTTCTGCTTAGATTATCGATCCTTAGGATGGACTGTGATCTGAACAGATGGATCCTCTTCTGGAATGTGAGAATTCAGCTCTGAAATGCAAGTTCCTGTAAATAGAGGTGCGCATAGGTATTGTTCTGAGGATTGAGTGAGGAATCAGAGGGAGGTGCTTGTCCATGGACACCACATTTCTGGGGAAGGGGGGAAGGAAGCCTCACTCATGGCACAATGGGGTTCATGGAGTTCTGCCTCTACCTGAAGTCTGTAACTTGATCTGCCCTTAGTCTTGTTTACTTAAGGGAGTATGGTTTTGGTGCTCTGTGCATCAGGTACTTAAAACCCGGATTGGACTAAATTAGCGAATGCTTCCAATGACTTAGTCTGCTAAAATTTTCTGAGTTACATTGCTTTTTTAATTGTATAGTGGGATTGTACTCTGCTCCACCAAGATAATACTTGTTAAATAAACTAAATTCACAATTTTGAAGGGAATTTACAGTTCCAGCAAGTTCTGTGATATTCAAAGTTGACATCAGCGTTAACTTAGAACTAACTTGGTGCTTCCCTCAGTCTGCATTTTACTGTCTGCTGAATGTTTTCCTCTGTATACACTTCTTGAATTAATGCTCTTGGACTTCATTTCTGATGACAGACACGTCTAGAATTGGAAGATGGCTCTGTTTTTGCAAGTTAATTGGTGTTGCCCATACCCTGATTGTATTCATACTGAGCTAACATGGCACTACACAGTTTCTTAGAATATATACAAACATACAATTTTTCAGTTTACATTTGTAATTCGGGGTAAAGGTTGGCAGTCCATTGGTTGTTCATTTAGTTCCTGAAATACAAGCATAGACTAAAAAAACACTGCTGTTAACTGTTATGGCTAACACTGATACATTTGTAATGCAGTTATTAGATTACTAATTAACTCAGAACCACACAAAGCAGCCCACTCAGAATTCCCTGTTTCATTGGCACTTTCAGTGGATTTGCAGGATTCCAGAAGGCACAGCCAGGATTAATTGTTTGGGTGATGTAAATTAGACACTTTTGTGATTTCTTGACAACTAAAGAGAGTTAGAAGTCTGTTTGACATGATAATAAAACATTGATAGAAATAGTTGGTCTCATTTCTTTTGGAGTTTTAGCTCTTAAATATTCACCTATTCACCAGACATTCCTAGTTTTATTTAAAATGTTCAGCATTGTAACTGGAAGGTTTATGATTTAAGGATTAATCCTGACATGCTTCAGAAGTTAATGGTATTCATTTGCTGTAGATAGGCATTAGTGCTCATTTCTAGGAGTAATTTGAATACAATGCTGACATGCATCTTCTGTATGCCGCCTTTGTATAGCCAGGACTTTGTGTGTATACACACACAAAAAACAGACCCCAAAAGCCAGTAGTTTTAAAAACACAGGCTTGTTGATTGTATTTCTTAGTTTGTGACTTCTGAGGGGAAAATCCACTTGGAATGAAACCTAGTGCTTTATTTCACTAATGTGTGCTAAAATTATTTAAAGGTTTTTGGTTGTTTAGTTTTGTTAGTTTGTTGGATTTTTTTTTTCCTTAGCAGCTTAAAGGTGTTTTTCAAATATAAAACAGAAAATCAGGTGACCTGTCATAGCTTAAGCTTTTTTCTGATCTGAGGCCCAACATTCATTTTCTGAGTGTGAATAATATAATTATTTATCCTTACTGTTGTTTTTTTTTTTTCTATTAAAAGTAATTTATTAGTAGTCAGTCTGCAGCAAGGAAATGGGGTTTGCTTTTAGAAAAGAAGGAAGACTGAGCATAAGTTATACAATTTGGCTAAGTTGAGAGAAACTCGCTGACTTGTTTTGATGAGTTACATTATTCCTGTTACTGTACACCTGCAAGCCATCTCATAGACACACACAAACAAGTGTTCTGAACGATGTGTGTTTTCAGTCATATTTGAATCTGATGTTTCTATACAGATTGTATGTCCCGCTCTCAAGCAAGCCTATACAGCAGTGTATTAAGAATAATGGTCTCATGAGTGCATTGATCACTAACCAGGTGCATTAGTATACTTTTTTGTACTTCAATAAAATTTTCCAGATCCTGGTCTCTGTACCTCTGCAAATGATGCTCTATGGATCTCACTTGCTTGTTACCTTTCATGCAGGATTTTTGGAATTTGACCTCTCTGAAGGCTTCCAGATGTTTCAAATCTCTGGCTCAGGAAGTTGCGCTGGTGGTTGAGGTAGTTACTTAGAGGCAGTGCTGTTGTAATAGTACTGCCCAAAGCAAATGTGATAATTGAGCTAAACATTTGCTAGTCCCAGAGCTGCAGCATAAGTTTAATTAGCTTTCTGTCAGCACTTCTGACAGTTAATAAACTGATGGAACTATTCTGACCTCCATTGATAACCCAGTAATTTCTTCTTTAATACCTTCAAGGAACATGTGAAATTAGCAGTCATATTTGGGATCAACCTGAGCCTTCTCTGCACGTGTAGGACCTCTTAGTGGGTGGCTTTCTATCTGTGGGTTTTTTTAAGTTCCATGTATTCAAAAAACAGAGCAGTCTTAGCACTCCCACAATGTGAAATGGCACACAGAATGCATGATCTTGTAATATTAGAGTAAGGATTTGTAAACATTCTTTATTTGCACTGGTGGTGGTGTTTGGTTTTTTTATATATATATATTATTTTATAAAATGCAGGCATTGATCTCTGACAATGCTTTTAACATTCACAATTTGTAGATGACATTCACAATGTAAAATGAATATATGGTAATGACAGTGAAAAAGATGGTTGGAACATGAAGTAATTATGTGTGGCTAAATATGGTTCTTGCTGTTCACACTGAAGTCAGAAGAGTTGTTCTTGGTTATGGCAGTAATAAATCTGTTCTTGCATTTATATGTTATTTCTGAAGATACCAAACTCTGTGGCATTGAATTAGTCTGGAACTGCATTATAATCAGGATGTATCTCTGAT
This sequence comes from Coracopsis vasa, assembly GCA_026283785.1. NCBI lineage: Eukaryota > Metazoa > Chordata > Aves > Psittaciformes > Psittacidae > Coracopsis > Coracopsis vasa. The sequence goes on from JANHGB010056113.1 coordinate 6,576, forward strand.
GAAACAGAAAGGTTTCTGCAAAAAGAGTAAAAAGGAGCCTTGAGTTTGACTGCAAACCTCTTTTCTGGGCGATGAATCCCTGCAAGTTAGCTGTGCTGCCACTCCTAGAGTATGCATCATGCTAGCAATTGGCAGTGCTAGCAGTCTCAATTAGGTTCTTCTCCAGCGCCAGGGTTAGAGCCTGTGGTTCATAATTCGCAACAGTTCTTTGCTGTCTAGAAAATAATTGTGTCATTCGCTAATAAACTATCTTACCCCTTTATCTGAATCCAACTGCTGTTATGATATTCTTCAATAGAGGTTTCTGGTTTGTATTTCAGCCTTGTTTTTATGCCATGGAGGATTGATGTGGTGGAAATTGCTTTTTAATTATGTTTTGCTTGCCTTTACAAGAGACCAGAAAAAATACGGTAACAGATGTTAAGGTTATAGGAGAAAGCATGTAGAAATTTAGCAATGTCTAACAGTTTATTTTTATTCACTAAAGGTAGATTTGACCAATTATAGCGTGAAATCAGTGTTTCAGTGCAATGGTAAGATACTGAAAAAGGTGAGGGCTGGTGATGAAGAAAGAAATCCATGTATCATGTATTGAAGCATTTGATCAAAGCATCCTCAGGATCTGGATATCATTTCTGATCCTGCTACAGATTTCTAGTGTAAAACTGGAAAAGATTATCATACAGGTGTACATGGGAATATAAAGAAGTAAGACTTTAGAGAGCCTTAGTTCCACTATGTTTTTATTTCCGAGCTTACAGCTGTCAAATTACTTTATGTAAGGTATACACCTGGGTCCTCTAAAAAACTTTGTCTGGGCTAGTCATTTTTTCAGCTACATCAGTTGTTTTTTGCACGGAGATCCAGGAGGCTGTAATGCATGTTAATTACTAGTTGAAGTGCGTTTAACCAGAATGTTAATTGTAGGTGCTAATTTTGATTTTTCAAATATTTGTTAATCAGACTAACTATGTTACTGTGCTGACGTATTTGAACTTCTTTGGGATCCAGCTTTGTCAAACATGGTAATGCAGTTTCCTAAAATTCCTTAATGAAAGTTTCCGCATTGTGGGTTTATGTGTTATTTGCCATTCTGCTGTCCTGGTTTTGGTTTTGTTTGTTGTTTTTACAAGTTTTATAAAATTACAACAGTTTTGTACATTACTTAGAAGTGTATTAAAAAATAAAAGTGATATTTCTTTTCAAATAAAACAAATGGATATTATTTTCAACGTCTCAGTGCTGTCTGCACAAGGAGGGTGAACAATCTCAAGGTTGCTGAATGTCTGGAGTAGCATTTTTTTCTGACTTTCTTTTCCAGTTCTTTCTTCCTGCACATTCTAGATTGCATTTTACAACCATAAGTTTTCTTCCATGACTGCTATTACAAACTTCATTCAATTTCATGTTAATCATCCTCTAAGCAGCAGTATCTTTCTGTTTTGTTTAGTTTTGGGGTTTTTTTTCCCCTCTCCATGAGTTTCTGCTACTGTCACTGCAGATCTTTTCCTTTGTCCGACAATACAGTGGCATAGTTATTCTTTAAATGGCAAATTCCTGCTATTTTCCAGCTGTTGTTTGCCACAAGCTCCACTGTATGGGGTCTCTTCATGCTGTCCTCAAGCTGCCAGAGTTCCCAGGTGCCCCAAACCCACTTTGTGCTCCATGGCAGCATGCCTTCTACTGGCTATGCTTTCCGTCTGCCTAAATCCCACCTGATCTTAGTTGTTCGATTCCTGGTTTTAAGGAAAGACTTGCTTCCAGTTGTTAGATTGAGTTGAAAACTGTATGAAAAATACAAGAGGTGCTCTGTAAATAGGCAACTTGATGAAGTCTTCATGAAAGATCTGTAATTTTTAGCCAGAATCTCTTCTTTACCTCCCTCCTCACCCCTGCCTGGTTTATGAGTGTTGAAAATTTAAAGCATACTTGAGTTCACAGTTTTTTCTGTTCAGAGAATTTGGGGGTCTTGGTGGGGTTTTTAAATATAAATTGCACCTATGTACTAGGCTGGATGGCATATTGTACCTATCAACGTTATACTGGGGGTTTACATCGCGCAGCTTTTGTCAAAAAGCATAGTAAAATCTGCAGTGTGCATCATGAACTGCTTTTGTTTTGTAACTAATAGTGTGAGACTTGTTTCACCATCACTTCTTAGACTGGCTGTTGCTTCCACTGTTTTCACAGATTTTTTCAGTCCAGTTGTGTTCTGTCTCAGGCTGAATTTTTTTATGGGGAGTATCTAAACCACCTTAAAGGATGGTAAGATTTTCTTTGCATGAATACCGTAGGAGTGTTTCGGTGACTAATCGTTTCAGGAATGCAGTTTGCATTACTGTCCTTGTGAAAGTCTTCCAGAATGTCGTCATGAATGTGCCTTTGAAAATTGCAACTTGTGTATCATCTGTGAAGATTTGCAAGACTTCACAAAGTCAGGTCTCACTTTTTCACTTCAATGAGCACCTCATGACTAAGCCTGTACTTGCTTCTTTTCTGCAGGACAGCTCTTGGTATTAAGTAGCATACACGTGAACAAATCTTATTGAGCAGCCATCCAAGGCCCTACTGCAGGGCTCATATATTTTCCTAAAAATGGATGCTTTCAGCTGCTTTTGACTAATGAGGTGCAATATTTGAAGTGGGTAAAGGAGATCTTTCTCTCCCAAGTTCCTGCTGACAAAATTACTGTCAGACAGAAGGTTTAAAGAAAAAGCTTAGTGATGCAGATGCATAGAAATAAATGCAGTGAGGTGGATTAGGGAAAGAAGATGGTGAGATATGGATTGGAAAAAGGGTGAAGGCAAATTTACTGGAAGCTGAGGAGAAAGCAGTGTATAAGCCAGTTAGCAGAAAAGAAAGGAAAGAGAGTGACTAAAGCTGAGGTAAGGGAAGAGACTTGAATTTGGTAAAAAAAGATTGGTTTCAAAAAAGCAAGGTAAATGAATAAAAGTATGATAGGAGGCTAGATTTCCAGGATGGATGATGTGCCAACAGCATGGTGATACTGTTTTAAATGTATCCAATATCAAAATGATAATATACCACAGAACACTTCAGGTTGAAAGGGACCTTCAGAAGTTAACTAGTTCAGCCCTGATCAGTGCAGGTCTGATGAGACCAGGCTGCCCAGGGCTGTGTCAAGTTGAGTCTTGAATGCCTGCGAGGATGAAGAGTCCATAACCTCTCATGGCAGCCCCTTCCTGTGTGTGTCCACACGTACAGAAAAAAAGGTAATGCTGTGGCAGCAACATCTCTGTGGTAGAGACGTTTCTCTAAAACATAGGCCAACTTTACTGCTCCTTTGGTTCTTTCCCCCTCCTTTTCCTCAGAGCTCACAGCCCAGTCTGGTTAGCCTGTCTTCTCCAGTGGGGAGGAAGAAAAGAGGCTGAAAGTGAGCAGCACATCCACTTTTGGCTGAGAGTGTTCATCCCTGCACGGCAGAACAAACCTGCTGCATCACCAAAGAGTGAATGAAAGCTGTGGTTTTGCTGTTTGGAAGTGCTACAGTCTCCGTTACAGGGGATATGCTTCTAAGATGGGTCTGAACAGAACTATCTTGAGACAAAGGCAAGAAGGTGATAGACAGTGGCGTGGTGGACATGTAGAGCAGACTACCAGTAAGACAAGACTTGGGGACTAGTTGCAGGAATTGGTTTAAACATGGAAGTATTCTAGATGATTTTGACAAGAAAGATGGGATTATATTTGAGGAGAGGGGTGTGCTGGAAATTTGGTTACATAAGACTAGCTGAAGAAGGAAACTGATACTTCAAGGAGAAGGAATGGAGCTGGGGATAAAAAGCTAGTGGAAGGACAGAAGACTGAGAAGAGGATATATTGGAAGGGATAATTTTAAGGGTGTTGGAACTGGGAGAAAACAGTAACGGTCTGTGTAAGTCACAGCACATAGTTGTCCAGATCATCTGAAATAGATGAAAGTATTCTGCTGTGTGCAGCAGCAGTTCACTCTTGATTTTTTTTATTTTATTTTTTTTTACTGTGTGATAACTATTAATCATCCACGCTACAATAACAAACACCGTAAAATCATTTAAACTGGTACTTTTGCTCCTTTAGCCCTTGAATTTATCTTTCATTAGATTTCTTTTTCTTCCAAAATAGCCGTTGACCCTTTAAGTGAATGGCTCTACTCTCTTTCAGGACTTCACAGTTGTTTCTGTTGACTGGCTTCCTCTCTGCTTTCCCAAAGTTGAGAGAAGAGGCATAAGCCCTGGAGGAAGAATATTATTTTATTTTAAAGGTAGATAGTATATTAAAGATGCTTGGGGCTTCTTGAAAGGTACTTTGTACATGAGAGTGAATACCCTAAAGTAGACCTGAGCTGAAAGGCTTTTGAGATGCAGTCCCTGCTGTTACTGTAGCCTTTCTTCGATGTGTGAAATGGTCTACCTGCTTTGCAGCCTACTTCCATGAGGTGTCCTGAAAATTGAATGGAAAACACTGATAACACAGAACACTGTTAGCAGTTAAGACAGACAGCCTCTGTGCACCATTAGCAGCTGATATGGTAATGACTTAATTTAACTTGCTAGCTACAAGCTGGCAGTACCTCCAGAGCAGCAGTCCCTGCAAATGGGTCTGGAATAAAACTTTTTTTTGTTGGTGCTAGTTTATTTTTTTAACTGCATCCATTTTCTCATTTTATTTGCTGCACAGTACATGAGTGCTGAGGGTAGGGCCACTTCAGTGCTTGTTTAAGCTGATCCTGTAGCTGCAGCATGTTGTCCCATTTTTGGTTTATGAGTAAAGTGTATTCTAAGTAAGCATTTTGTCCCTATTTTGAGATGGGGGGGAATAAATGAGTAATAGGGAAAGAAGTTACTTGTCCAAAGTCACTAATGTGGAGATGGCAGAGGAATGGGTTGCACTCAGGAGCTCTTAAGTCATTGTATACAATTCCTTGTCCCATATATTATAGTATCTTTAAAATAAGTAGCTATTTAATTTTCTTCAGAAATCTAGTATAAATGCAGTTTAGTCTGGATGGGTTCTCTGCTCTGGCTCTTTTTCTGTTGTGTTACATCTCTTTTAGGGACCTCATGTTCTATGAAAGCTTTTTGTCTTTTACAACCAAAAGGTTGCTGGGAACAAGAATTTCCTATCTTCCTTTGGATCTCTCACACCTCTTCTGAATTATATCTTGGTTTCTATCTTAACTGTATCTTCTTTTTAATGCTTCGAGTTGTTTAAGGTTCCCATTTTTTATTAAAAGTCTATATTTTAGTTAAATTTTCAGATATTATGTAGGATTTTAATCTTAGAAGGCATATTTCTCACTGAATTGGTGATTATTAGTAGCATTTTTTCTTATATGATTTTCAGTGTAGCATGTGAAAAAAACTTGCTTTTTTTCCACAGGAGGCTTAAAACCTTCCTAAAGTTACGCTTTTGAGTTTCTTTAATAGACCATACCTATTCCATTAATTGGTCTTTTAACAGTTAACTAAATTGTCAATAATATTTTCATACATGCCAAGTCGATTTAGACTACGGGTCAATTTCAGGAGGTAACGTGGGTACTTGGTATTAACATCACATTAAAAGTTGGCAGGGTTTGGACCATAAGTGACCCATCTGCTTTGTGCACAGCGCTCAGGTTAAAGCACTCCAGACAGCAAAAGCAGCAGAGCTGCAGCAGCTGGGTGTGGGTCCACTCTTTCTCTGCTAAGAAACTTATATAGGTGCCTGCCTCTCTAGAAGATTGTCTGGTTCATAGTCATTTGGATGTATTTGGAAATGTTGCTTGGGTATAATTTTCAACTACTAAATTAGTGTACCAAACCTTTTAAATACTGCAGGCATGGTGGAGTACCTGAATGGTCTAATTCTGCTTTCATTATTGGTTAGTTTTGATGTAAGAGTGAGTTTCTCGGTGGTCTTTGAGATCATTGAGTTGCTTGTTCAAGGTCAGATTACTGGATTCTAGAGGTAAAAGCAGTTTAGCTTTTCAGAAATGTAAGTGAATTAAAAAATGAGATTATTCTTCTCAGCCTTGAATTATAAAAAAAGCAGGTCATAGAACCATACTAAGTTTAAAAACTTTGGTTGTTTGTCTGTAACCTTTTTGTGATAGTATCTAAGTGCTTCTTATTGTAAGAAAAAGTCTTGACTATCAAGGGATTGCAGTGGGGAGAAAGTTGCCTTAATGCTGTGTAGCCTAAATTGCAATTCCATGTGGTTTCTCTCCCTTCCATACATCTAAGTGTATGTTACATTAACTCAAGGGCCAGCATTTTTGTTGTTGTTTTTTAGGGGGGAGTTCTGTGTTGGTTGTGTGTGTCCTCTCCTCCCCTCCTTGCCTGTGGTGTAAGCCAACATCTAAGTTAGTAAAATGCAATGTTACATATTTCCTTTATAGTTTCTTAATCTAAAAATACCAAAAATTAGTAACAGCCTTTCAGGTTCAGTAGACTTTTTAATCTCCCATATGGAAACACGCGTGGGTAAAAAAATTGGGTATCCAAAGGGCTGGCTGTATCTGGTTCTATGAGATGCATGTAGTCACTCACTAATCCTGTTGCCCTATTAATACATTCTGTCATGAGATACTTTATTATAATTTTCAAGGAGGGATTTTTTTCTGTTTTATTATTTTTTTTTAAATCTAGAAACCTTCCGGGGAAGTTTAGGTGAATAATTGGATCATTCGCTCAGACTCACTAATAGTGTATTTCCCAGCATTTGATAGATTCTGAACTTCTTACTGGCACCAGGGAGATGTTTAATTTCTTTAGTTAAAGCCCTGCTGTTGTCATGGATGACCATGAGTGAATTGTCAGCTTTATTTTAATTCTGGGGACAAAAAGGTATCATTACGTATACCATCATTACCACCATTATTCTTTATACATTGATTGAATAATTAATATTTAACTGAAATCTAAATGTGGTTGATGCACTTCAGTTTAGTAACTACTACCTGAAGTTCTTAGCAGCTCAGTTAATTGAGGTAGTAATATTAACCTGTTTCAGATCACTTTTTTTTTTCCTGCTGAAGTGTTTTTCAGGTAAGTCAGTCATTCACTGTATCTTCTTTATGTGGAATTTAACATAAAATATTTGTAGCAGCTGTTTAAACATCTAATTAAACTTGAATTGTCTTTTACTTCTGGTTCTGTATTAAAATTTTCTGTCTGTGTTTTGTGAATACTTTCTTTTTAGGTAGACAATGTTATTAGCTCAGATAAATCGAGACTCTCAGGGCATGACTGAATTTTCTGGAGGAGGAATGGAGGCCCAGCATGTGACTCTTTGTTTAACAGAAGCTGTAGCTGTGCAAGGTGAATCTCCAGGTTAAAAATCTTTCTACATTTTTTGGTTTTTCTCTGTTTGAAATTTAGATAAAACTCTAAAACCTGCATAGTATATTCTAAAGGAAAAATATAACAAATTATTCCTAGTTAACTGAGATTAAGTTCCCTAATTCTGAAATGAAATGATATCTTAAGGTAATAGGAGTATAAATGTGCCAAAATAGGAAATATAGAATCTGACTTTATTCTCACTATAGTTTTACTGTTTCATCCTTTGTAACTTATTTTTATATGTAAGTATGTATTAAACAAGTTGAGTTTTAAAATAGATTGGTGATTTAGGATTGGTTTAAACTCTGTGTTTTCTGACAGCTTCATTATGATTTTACATGATTAAAAACTTTTTCCTAAATCTGTGGTTTACTCTACGTAGATTTGTGTTATTAATGACAGGTAGTAATGTACAAAAGGAAGTTATTAATGCAAGTATATATATTGTTACTGCACTGTTGACATACATGGCCTAATTATTATTTCTCCTAGAACCTCAACTTTGTAGTTAATTTATTCAGTGTGATTGTAACTTTTTTAGTTAAGGACAGTAACATTGTAGCTGTCATTTTTACAGAGCAAAATCTTGAACATAGGACCCTAGTGTATGTTTAAAGTTCAAAAAAAATAGAAAACAAGTAAGATCTATTTCCTATTATTACTTTTTAAATAATTATGCTTTAAGGGGATGCAGTTATTTCTAGAGGTGGTTGTGATATTTAGGGCTTGATTCTGGTAATAGTGAATATTAACTTTTTTCCTTGCTAGATGGTGACAACTTAGAAAACATGGAAGGTGTAAGTTTGCAAGCAGTTACCCTTGCTGATGGCTCCACTGCTTACATACAGCACAATTCTAAGGGTAAGTAAATGACTAGAAGCTGATTGGTATTCAAATCAGATTTCCCTTTTTGACCGTCTTTGGATCGTAAACCCCTTTGGATTGTGAAGTCAGGCAAAATGTTTATGTAGTTCCAGTTCCAGCTGGGAATTACAGGTATTACAGTAATACTATAAAATAAATATTTATTTCTGCTATTAGTAAGATGCAGTATCAAATGTGGAACATAAGTAAAACAAAAGTGAGAGATGATCTTTACGCTTAAAACCCAAATATCAGCATTCTACCTACTAGATGGGACATCAGGCCTTTTCCAGTTATTTATCCCAGAATTTTAAAACCTATGTATAGTTATATTGTACTTAGTCTTTACTAAACATTATTTTTTGGTGATATTTTAATCCAGAAAGTATCAACTGTGTATTTAAACTGTGATGGGTCATAGAGAATATTTTTTAAGAATTCTAATTGTGTTTCAGATGGTAAATTAATGGATGGGCAAGTGATTCAATTAGAAGATGGTTCTGCTGCTTATGTTCAACATGTATCCATGCCTAAAAGCAGTAAGTGTGATAATAAAAGAGATATATTCTAAAATATATTTACTGGTAAATGTTCCATCCCTGGCAGTGTGAAGGCCAGGATGGACAGAGCCTTGGGTGACATAGTCTAGGATGATGTGTTCCTGCCCATGGCAGGAGGGTTGGAACTCGATGATCTTAAGGTCCTTTCCAGCCCAAACCATTCTGTGAATCTATGAATAGTGTATTACTGATAAATATTTATATGAAGTTGTTAATGGTCATTATAATAGCTTGGTTTTTTACTTTAATGGAAACAGTTGCAAAGAGATCCTAGTAATCCTAAGTATTTAGGGTTTAATCTTTCCAACTAATGGGTATTTCGAACTGTTGTTGAAGCATTGTAATTCTTTCTTCCACACAGGAGACAGCTTGCGTCTGGAAGATGGACAAGCAGTTCAGCTGGAGGATGGAACTACAGCATTTATTCATCACACCTCAAAAGGTGATTCTTTTTTTAAAGAGTGATTTATTACATCAGAGTTCAACAGAACTTCAGCAGTATAAAATATGGTACTGTTTGTATACTATGTCATTTAGTTTGATTCCTGATGGAGATTTCTTGTTGCTTTTACTTCATGACATCTGCAAATTGTTGAAATGGAACTGGTTCAGTTCCTTATTCGAGCCTCATATAACAGTTACAGAATCAAACCTGGTGTATTTCACCTTTTTTAGCCCAGAATCTCATTAAACTAAGTATCTGCCATGTTAGTAGAGAATGTAAGCCCTTAAACAGACTTCAGCAATAATTGCTTGTGAAAATGAAAAGAGAAGGCAGGTAAATATCAGTCAATCCCTCTTAAGCTAAAGAATGTAGAGATTGACTTACATTTTAAAGATCATGCTATTGATGATTTTGCCATTAGATAGTAGAGCAGAAAACATTGCAGCTGACAGTCAAGAATGCAAATGTCTTTATTTTACATAATAACTCAGATTTCTGCGGAAAATGGTTAAACTAGTCTTGGAACTAGTACTACTTCTCTACAGAAAGTAGATATTTTAAGTCTATTTAAACTCGTGTGGCAAGAATTACATTCTACACTCAGCAATACTAGGAGGAGAGAGTATAATAAAGAATTTCTTCCTTAAAAGTCATTCTGTATTTTGGGTGTTTCTTTTGCATATTTGCATGATTATGTGTTTAAAATTATCAGATCTATGAATTCTAAAATCTGATGTATTGACATCAGAATATGTGTTACATTATTTTCGTTTTATTATGGGTGGGTACGAATGGAAAGCGTATTTGTGTTCCTGGTTTCCTTTGTAAATAAAGGTAGACCAATACAAAATTAGTTCTGCACTTTTATAAAAGCATGCCAAAATAAAGCTATGGGAGGTGTTATCTTGAAAAAAGTTTCATCAGTGCTATTCATAGTAACATTTTCAGTGTTTGTTTCTCATCTATAATGGTTAATTATTTCATACATATATAGGACTTTCGGAGACATTTCCTAAGCAGCAGTATTCTTGTGTAACATGCAGACATTGCTATTCATTTTCTTCCATAACAATTTATAATATTATTTCTCAGACAGTTACGACCAGAGTGCATTACAAGCAGTCCAGCTGGAGGATGGAACTACTGCCTACATTCACCACACAGTGCAAATGCCACAGTCAGATACCATTTTAGCCATTCAAGCTGATGGCACAGTGGCAGGTCTTCATACAGGAGATGCTGCCATTGACCCAGATACCATCAGTGCTTTGGAGCAATATGCAGCCAAGGTATATTGAAAAGCATTTTCTCTATCCACAGAGTTTTAATGTAGCATCATAAGATCCTTGGCAGCAAAATCCAATTGTGATCTAAGAATTTAAATGATAATTAAGAAGTAATTTTCTCTAAAATACAGCATTGGAAAGGCGTCTCTTCAGAGGACAGTGTTCGCAAAGAAGGACAAAGTTAAATTATTCTTGTTCAGGCACTATTGCTGGATTTTTTTTTTCCCCTTGCATTGGGAAGAGCAGCACCTGGTGTACTGGGCAAGGACAGTGCATGATATGAAGTGTAAACCAGACAATTAGTTATTGAGTTTGGAAAAAAATTCTTTGATCCATACTTTCAGTAGTAAAATATAGCATGATGCTGAGAATTCATGTTGTCCACTTTAGACTTTTCTGAAGCATGCTGCAAGTATAATAATGGGTGGTGCAACTTCCATGTCTTTATAGGTTAGCAGTGTCCAAGTTGCTGGATGATCACCATCAGTGCTTGTATTGATGTGGAAAAAACCCAAGTAGAATATATTTTAGAATCTCTCTTCTAGTGTCGCTGAGAATTGTCAATTTTTGGAGAAGGCCAGTTAGGATAATTAAATGGCTTATATTCTATTCTTTCCATTATGTTTCTATCTGGTATAATTGAGAGGTCCTAAGAGAGCCAGTCAGATTGTGTTGTGTTTGGCTATGCCTTAACATTTCATAAAATAAAAGGTAATTTGAGGTTAGTTGAGCAGTAGTGACAAGCTTTTACACCTTCCCTAGCTACTATTTAACTTAGGTTTAAATAAATCATAACTTTGTCCTTCTTAACAAGGAGCTATATTAATCATAATTCAGTGTAAGTTTCTGTTTTGTGAAGGTGAAGAAGAAAGAGAAGAAATGCAAATTTATTTTTCTTATTTATCTCAACGTGGTTTTTTTCAATTCTGTAATGTGAATTTGTTTTCCATAGTGTACTTGTGTGTGTTTAGGAAAAATTCTGTTTGTTTTCTTTAAGCTTTCATCTCAGAATGTTGTTCTGAAAGGTACTGCTAGAACCTCTTAGGGAAAGTCAGTAGAAATGAGTTTCCAACTGTTATGCCTGTTTTAAGTACAAAAGCAAATAACAGCTCAATTGTCACAACCCTATATTTCTCTTAAAAGGAGAAATGTGGTTTTGTGATTCTACTCCATGTCCATGTATGCTTCATAGTGAGGCAATGTATACTTTTCATAGCAGCTGGTATAGGAACATTGAAAAGGTACAGAAAGGGGCAGCAATGACAACCAAACAAATGAAATACATGAGGTAAGTATATGATAGAATATTATAAAATTCTAAGTAGCACAAAGAAGAGTAGTGACTTATCATTGTCTTTATCACCAGTGTAAGAACTGGGAAACATCAGAGGAAACTCTCAGGTGACAGGTTCAACAAAAATATGGGAAGAATACTTTTTCAAAGAGCACAAAGTTAAACCGTGGCACTGCTTGTGGGATATTGTGGATACTAAAATGTCCCTGGATTCAAAGGGATAAATTCACAGAAGAAGTATGTACCCAGGGCTGTTAGGTAGAAACATGTGACTTCTAGTTCGGGAAGTTCTTAAGCCACAAATTGCTTGGAGGTTGGAAGAATATTTTTGGCAATGTATCACTATATGCTTGATCTTCTTTAGTCTTCTCTAGCTTCTGCTACTTGCTGTTGTTGGAAACAAAATGGTGCACTAGATTGACCTTTAGTTTGACTCAGTATAGGTGCTCTTATGTTCTTAATTGAAGGCAGACTAAGTATTTCTTTAGAATCTAAGATAGGCATTTAGAAGAAACTCAAAGATATTTCTTGGAATCCTTCCAGTGTTCTCCTAATACTGCAAAAAAGAAGTTTAAAATTTGGTGCCTTGGATTTTTTAACTTCAAAGGTTTTCTCTTCAAAACTTAAAAGGGCGAAGAAAATTTTAAAGGCAGACTTGGAGAATGGTGGTTCTTCTCTGTTCTCCTGTCCTACATAACAGGCAGAAATAGCCAAGATCAGTAGGCTGCCCAAGATCAGTGTCAAGACTCTGTAAGAGAGTTCATGCAAAGAGATCCAGGAGGACTGCGTAGAATCTCACTGAAAGTGGTGAAACATACATTTTTCATTGTCCCTTGCTTCTCCTTTAGGCATAGTACTACTTTCCCACATCTTGCAGAGTAGATGCAAGATGTACTCTTGTACACATCTAGCTAAGAGGACTTAACTAGAGTCCTCTTCATTTTGGACTAAGTCATTGCCACCTTCCTCCCAAAGCAACCAAGGAAAGAGATCATTGCTCTCAGTGAACATAAAGTCAGAAGACATGTAATGGAATTGCGAAGAGTTTACAATACATAACTTTTCTTCCATGAGCTGTTTCTTGCAATATCCCAGCTGCTGGCAAAGTACAGTTCCTGGGATTTGTGTATGTCTACGCATGTGCATGCATATCCCATTCGGATCATTTGTTTTAAGTGGCATTGATGAACTTTTAATTTCACATCAGCAATTTCTTTCTCAACAAACAGGAAATTCAGGGTAAACTGATTCAAGTCTCCTATCTGTGCAGGTTCTTTCCCCTCCCTTCAAAAATTCTTCAGGAGAAGGCCCCAAAATGGATATTGTTTCCTTTTTTTAAAACAAACCCCAAACACCTGAGAATTACCTGCTTGCAGACTGTCTTTGCAGTCTCTCTAATGTAAACTTGCCTCTGCGTGGGCACTTGTTAGTGTTTTAGCTAAAAGTTGCCAAAAATATATTATTCACAATGGTCTAATTTAGAAAGATAGCACAGTCTGAAAACCTTTTATGGGACAAGTTCATCTTCAGTCTTCAAGTGAAATGTTGGTAGCTGATGCTTTGAACAAGACACTTTATGCAACCATTAACATCCGCAGGAGCCTGCTGTGACCTCCTTAGTGGAAGGGCATAAGCGTACCAGCATAACAGAGGTAGTGTTCCTGCCAAACTACTTTAGAGAAAAAGAAAATCACTTAAACTAGATTTAGGTGCATCAGTCTCAGGCTTGAGTTTCATGGATGCAGAGAGTATTGTGAATGCCTATTCTCAATGCAGAGACAATTTAGGAAACTATGTAAAGTATACTTTCGTTTTTTCTACAATGGCTAATAAGACACTATTCTTTGAGTTAATGGTTGTGAGAGAGTTTGTGAGGGTTTGTTTTTTTTCTTAAACTGAGTCGTTGTATTTTTGTTTAAATAAAAGTTTCAAATTAAGATCTAATATTCTTTCAAATATTTAAAACTCCTTGGAAAGCAGCAATACTTTTCTCCTCCTGTTTTTTAAAAAATAAACTTATGGAGCAATACACAAGTCTTGCTTAGCTGTTGTAATTTGACTAATTTGAGTAGCTGTTGTAATTTCAAATTGAGATGTAACACACTGTCTTATGTATTTTGATTACAAAGGAGTTGTGCTGTTTGAAACAAGTAAATTCTGCTTAACAGAGAGTGTAGAGATCTGTCCCTATTATACAAGTAAACATTTTGGTTTTATTTTTTGTCAGAACGAAGTATTGTAAAATTAATTAATACTTCTTTCAGTCTATTATTTTAACATACTTTGTTCTTGCAGTTTTTCCTACCTTGTTTTAAGACAACTTTGAGATGCTCATTTGACATATTCTATAATGCAGGTGCTACAAGTGGTGATTTCCATGTAAGCTAATGTAAGCTTACATGTGAGCTAATGTAGGATAACCATGTTTTCCAGAGGGAGCTAGAGAGCTATGAAACAATAAACCCTCAGGACCTGTCTGTAACCCTCTGTTTTTCAGATGAGTAAAAGTAACCTCTAAATGTTGTTTTCCATTTCAATTTTGTTTTTCAGGTATCTATTGATGGAAATGATGGTGTTAGTGGCACAGGAATGATAGGTGAAAATGAACAAGATAAAAAAATGCAGGTATGTAGCCCAGTACCTGTATTTCTTCTGTCGTCTTTGCCCAGCAATGTGCATGATAGTCCTATGTGGCCATGAACTAGGGTCTGCTGCTGCCTTTCAGGCATTTTAGATCTCAAACCTATACAGATAGGTCATATGTCTCACTTTGTACAAGATCCTTTCACAGGATTTTAAAAAGATCTTCTAATGATTACTGTTTCCTGGGGGTTTCTGTTAAAAGGTAATTAAAAGTTATGTTGGATTTCTAAGATTTTTCAACCTGACCTGAATATTTTATCAGTAATGGTGTAAGTATTTCAGAAGTTCTTTTCCAGAGAATGAACTGATTCTTTATAGTCTTTAAAGCAGAACAATGCTGACTCAATTAATGAAGTATTTTCTTCTCAAGAGAGACAATTCCAGGCATATGTCTGGAACTGTTTTCTCTTTAGTGATAGGTTTTTTTATTCCACTTGCCCTGTTAAAGCCCCTGACTTTTATTGCAGGTTTTGTAAGTTATCAGTAGGTAAGAATGTTGCTCCTAGTGAATGCTTAAAGCAGCAGAAAAATACTTCCATTTCTTTGTATTCATGTTGTTAGTACGTAGAAGTCTAAAAAACCTTTTCAATGTGAAAACATTAACTTAAAAGTTTAAAGGGCAATGGAAAATACAGGTGCAACTTCGTAAGATTTTTTTTTTACCTGTGATTCATAAAATTATGTAAGGAGAATTGTATTTGTTATCATATTCTGGGCTTCAAAGACCAACACCACAAAATAATAATAGAACCTCTATTCCCTCACATGCTTAAATTACAATCAGAAATGGAAAAGTCATTTCATTGTTTTTCCTTTTTGTCTGATTTAAGAGATAATGAACTAGACAGGAAAAATATCTTCCAAGGTAAAATACAGTATTGTTGAAAGGAAGATTTATATGCTTACCTTCGACAGTTACCTCAAAAGTGTCCATTCTTAATTTTTATTTTAAAGTTAGGTCCCACAATATTTAAAGATGCAGACACCCTACTGTTGCCTGTGTGTCATAACAGTGAAAGGAGAGAATAGTTAATATGTGTTATTTATGGTATTGAAATATATTCCTGAAATCAAGAAATTTAAGAGGTTTTGCACACTTGTATGTTGGAATAGGGATACAACTCCAACAAAATGCAAATTTCAAGGAATAGTAAGATAAGATCTTGGTTTGTTTTACCTGGAAGTAAGAGTCTATTAAGCTAAATTATCTGTAACTGTTATCAAGTTACACGTTGATTTCAGGCTCAGCCCCAAATCATAGTTAATCTGGAGGTGGCTTTATCTTATGTATGGCAACATAGATGCCACATGGAAATGTGCCAGTCTTACGAAGCATTATATGTTCCAAACGAAACAAGATCTGGTATTTCAAAAGGCATTGAGGCTTAGTCTCAAATTCTGACCAACTGAAGGGTCCCCAAACTATCAGTTATGTAGGAAGATCTTAATCATGTTTATGTCTTGATTTAAGTAGATACCTAGTTGTAACTCATTCTGAAATAATCTATTACTTTGAATAAAATAGTCTTACATTTAGATATGGTATTAAATAAGTGTATATTTATAAAGTTTTAAGTCCACAGGTAACACAAGAACAGAACAGATGTCATACTTTTAAGTAGTCATTCAAACTTGCATGTGGTTAGAATTTTTTCCACCAAAGGAAAAAAGCATAAAACCTCTTTGTGATTTCTACATGTGAAAACAAAGACTGCGTGCCCAAATGGGTATCACATGCTATTACCTTTCAAACCTGCCATATCCATCTGTTCATAATAAAAGCAGAATCATGTGACTGAAGTTTGTGTGTATACAATATAAAAATCATACCTGAGATCTTTACCTTTGTTAGTCTCCTGTTACCTGTCTGAATTTAGGATGCATTTGTGATTTCTTTTAAAGGGGGGCGGGGGGATAAATTTTGTCTAGCTAAATGTGTTTTGAAGTACACAGCTCCTCACAGTGTTTCACATTATTACAAAGTGTTTCATGTTATTACAAAGGTGCTTTATTTGCTACATTCTTCTGACTTTGTGCCTTCTAACTTCTAATTTTTTTGTTTCTTTAGAGTGTATTGTCTTCTAAGAATAGTAATTTTAATGCTATACCTGTCCTTGCTAATGATAATGCTGACTGATTTCTTATGAATCTTTAAGTCATACCAACTAATGTATTGTGAAGAAATGCATACTTCTATGAAGTTTTTTAACACACGAATGCTCATAGTGTTCAGATAATATTTTCCTAAGAGTTCTGTTTGTTTTATTTGTCCCTCCTCTTTGAATCAATCTTAAAATTATGTGTAGTTATTTTCTTACAGATATTAGCACATTGATTATAGAACTGTTGTAATTTTCTTTTAATCTTTGGCATACTTCAGCTTTATATCAGATCTTAGCAACTATATGCGTATTTTATATACCAAAACAACAAAGAAACACTAGCAGGTTTATTTATAGGAAAAACAAATTAATGCTCAAGTGCAGGTTCTCAACCAAGCCTCCTCTTCACAGTCTTTAATGTATTAAAGTGATTTTTATGATTCATGATATCATAAGTTAAACAGTAGTATTAGTAATGGGTTTCTTGATTCGTGAGGTTGTTTTTCTCCATTGTTCCAGAGAAGCTTTTCTGAAGTGGTAGAGTTGTACATTTCAGTTGATTAAAAATTTCCCATTTGACTTTACATCTTTAGTTTTAAGAACAGTCCAAAGGTAACAGTGCACATCCTCCCTGAAGAATCCATAGGAAGTTGTTCTCAATCAAATATCTGGTCTGTCTGAGGAATTAGAAGTATATGTGCAATTGCAGGGCTGCACTTTTGTTAGGATGAGGGACATGTGGTGGGATAGTTAGGATAACTGGGTTGCTATGATGGATGGGTACAGGCTCTTTAATAATGCCAAGGTGTAAGGAGAGGAGGGGGAGATGTTCTTCATGGGAGAGCAGCAGGACTGCATAGGTCTCTGGTTTGGGATAAGTGATAAGCCAGTCAAGAGCTGATGGATCAGAATTAGCTGGCAGAGCAGTGTGCGTGGCATTATGGTGCTGCCTGCTGCAGAGTGCCTGATTAGAAAGATGGTGAGGCTTTCTTCAGATAACTGTAAGAAGCCTCATGTTCACAGGCCCAGGTTTTCATGGGGAATTTTAACCAACTCAGTATCTGCTGGAAGAGTGTCATAACAGGGCAAATGAAATCGAGGAGGTTTCTGGGATTCAGGGATGGCAGCTGGTAACCTAAAGCAGGTTATTGAGCACTGGCAAGGTGAGACACTGCTGGACCTCATATTTAATAAGAAGAATTAGTTGGGAGTGTAAAGGCTGGGGGCAGCTTTCAGGAGTTTCCATCTTTAGAGATACTCTGAACACACTTTTCCATAAGAAAAGAGGGGAGGTTTGAAAGAAGGAGAGATGTTTTAAAAAAGTCTGGATTAATTTGTGTAAAGTTGTATTAAAATGCTTACATTTGGGCTTCTGCCTCTTTCTTCAGTCTGTATGAAGAAGCTTTTAAAAGGGGTTTGCATTGCAAAGCTATTTTTGTATGTTTTCCTGTTGTGTCATGCCGGAAAGGAGAGTAGAACCTAGCTCAAATTGCTCCAGTTAGTTTGATCAAAACACATGCATCACTGACAAAGAGCAAAATGCTTTCCTTCTTTTTCAAAAAGTGCTCATTATAAGTGCATTTAATTATTGTTTAGCCTTTGCATGAACTTATCTTTGAAGGTGGTCTGATTTATGGTTAATCTCCCTTAGGAATGGATCCTGTATTCAATGTAGTTTAAGCCTCTTCTGTCTATTAATTTGGTCATCTTGCCACTGGGCTTATATTTCAAATTATTTTGTCTTTGTTATTATTTGGCTAATTAATGCATGCATTTAAATTTGCTAGCTACAAGTAAATACATTTTACAGTTTCTTTCCTTCCTTTCATCAGAAGTTACGCTTTTTATTTATTTATTGAGGACTAAGAAATACATGGTATAGCAGAGAGAGAGAAAAGAAAACCTGTCAGAATCAGCTGTGGCTTGATAACAAAGTGAAATGTGTGACTTTTCTGATCTATTGTGTTTTGTTTTGTTTTAAACTTAAGATTGTCTTGCAAGGACATGGAACACGAGTGAATGCAAAATCTCAACCGAGTGGAGAGAAAGCCTTTCGCTGTGACTATGATGGCTGTGGAAAACTATACACAACAGCTCACCATCTTAAGGTGATGAGATGTAAAATGAGTGTTGTTACTTTGCAGGCATCATTACGTGGTTAAAAGTAATAGAAATTAACAGAGGTAGTCATAATTGTGGTTTATCAAATGTTTATTGGATTGATTTTATATCCAATTATTAGTTGTCATAGGTGCTCTGCTGATTTTGCTCAGTGTTTTGAACAGTTGCAGGTGTAGGATCATGTTAGGCTCCTATATTGCCAGCCTGTAAGAAATATCTTGAGATAGTTTCTAAAAGCAGTGTCCCAGAAATTCTGAAATCCACTGTTCACCATACCTCCTTTCAGTATTTGCACGATCATGCAAAAATTCTGATTTTTTTTTTTTTTTTTTAAGATTTTTGCCATCATGATACAAAGTTTAACTCTTCGAAACAATCCAACATTCAAAGTGAAAAGCTGGAACATCTTTTCTTTACAGGTGGAAACTTCCTTTTTTAAATTCAGTAATGGAATTATTGAAACAGTAAGGGTGTAGAGCTGTTCACATTCCAGCTTAGGCTGAGGTGATCACTTGCCGATGAAGTAAACTCCTTGCAGTGCTGCCTTGTCTCTGACAAAACACTGGAGACAGTGAGTAGTTGACTCTATGGATCCTGGGCTAAAATTGTGTCCTTGCTGTAGAGGTTTCATGAAATGTAAGAGGATCATTAGAAGCACTCAGTGGAGTAAAAAAAAAATCAGACAGTGGGCTCTGAGGCATGTTTTTGCATACTGTCTTCAATGTAGTTGTATGATGGCAACTCTATGTGTATTTACAGAAATGTAAAACATACTTAGTTTTAGGGAAAACATTGTCACCATATTTCCTTTTTTTTTTTTTAATCTTCACTGATTTAAAAAGAAGACACTTGAATGTGAATTGTATGAAGAGAAATAAAGCACATTGTATTTGAGAATGAACTGTTTCTGTGTTGAAATAATCAAATACAACATTTCATTAAGTAAGTATATTGGATGTCTTAACAGGTGCATGAAAGGTCACACACGGGAGACAGGCCATATCAGTGTGAACATCCTGGATGTGGCAAGGCCTTTGCAACAGGTAATCTTTTGTAGACTAGCTCCTCCTGCTTGCTAGTACTTGTTTAAAGTAAGTTTTTAATATTTCCTTTTTTAAACTGCTAAAAACTTGGTTGAGAGAACTGCAGTAAAAAAACAAAGGTCGTAATTTCAGCTAGTGTAGAAAGTACAGGGGATTTAAATCTTAGTTACTGAAGGAGGAATGACATGAAACATTTGACATTTTCCCTTACTGTTCACTTGTCATGCTATAGTCAGATTAATTTTATTTTTTTTTATAGTCCTTTCTTAACTAATAGTATAAATTGAGGTGATAATAAGAAGCTGAACCTGTTAGTATGAGGTAAGTACCTGATCTGTTCCACATTTAAAAGGAACTTTGATGGAAGAAGCTGCTTTAAGTGATCTTTATTGAATTTGTATCAGTGATGTTTCTCATGAAGTGAGCTATACATTTCGTACAGACTACTCTGCTTATAAATGACGCTCTTCCTGAGATTGAATTCTATTATGCTAAATGCAGTTATGAAGAATGAAATATGGAAGAAAGTGAAAGAACAAATCTTGCTTCAAATTTTATTCTTTTACTTTGAATGCAAACTAGCATGATGCTTGGAAAAGTTAAGGTCTTTTTAAAAAAAAAAAAGAATCAACAAAAAAACCCACAAAATAGAACAACAAAACCCCTTAAGGTATTATTTTAAAATAACTTAATCTGAGCTAATACATGAAGTACTGTTTCTTTGAATATAAAAAAGCAAAAGAAATGCTGATGAGAAAGTTCAAAAGGGAAACAACCGTCCTTACACAGTTGCACCCAAGTTTAATTGCATAGTGTGTGTATAGAGACTTCAAAACTGCATAATGAAACATTCTCTTCCAATGCAACAGACTGAACATTTCTAAAATGGCTGTTTCAAGGCTCTTTAGTCATGATGTTTTCAGGGAAGTGCAGAAAGAAAAATCCTGGTCAAATGCTCTTTGTAGAATTATTTACAGAGGGCCTGATCCGAAGCTTGCTTTAGACTGGTAGAGTTCTTGATGACAATGAGTTTCTAAAAGTAATCTTAAAGGGAATGAGTGTCCATGACTGCTATCAATTGATATCTATATGTGATGACGTTAATAATATGGTTTAAAGTAATTAAAGCCTGGATAACAGTAGTGCTTTTTGTGATGACTTCACTAATGGTACTGATTTTTGTATAAGCAAATAATTAGTTGTCATTTTAATGACATTACTGGTAAGAGATGAAAAAGTGTTTGGAATACAGATTATACAGCTTCCTCAGAAGACAAAATACATATTTATCTACATTATGATCATTACAGTTTATCCTTTTGAAGGGAAGAAGCATTATGGAAGTGTAATTTCTTCATAAATGAAGGATGAAAGAATTTCTAAACTGTATCTTGAGTTCTGCTGCTCTGTATGGTAGAATGAAGAGCTTGTCAAGAGTGAAAGAGCAAATTTTACTCACCGGGGAGCTTCCTGATTGGAATGGCAAGCATAGCTTTTGCTGGTGATGGTTTATGATATCCAAATTTTGTGATTATACAATTATAACATGCTTTCTAATATTCAGGGTATGGGTTAAAAAGTCATGTCCGAACACACACTGGTGAAAAGCCTTACCGGTGCACAGAAGAAAATTGCACCAAGTCATTCAAGACTTCAGGAGACCTGCAGAAACACATCCGAACCCACACAGGTACTATTGTCACCCCTCCTATTTTTTTTTTTTTATTATTTTTTTTTTATTCACTTAAGTGGACTTTTTTTCTTTGATCATTCTGTGACTCTGTACTTACGAAATCAGCCTGTGTATATTCTCTTTCTGAAGCCCAGTGAGCAAAACAGCATTTCAGCATGGTAAGCATTTACTGCAAATCCAGCATGCTTATCTTGGAAAAAGTGCTTAAGCATTCACACTGCTGTTGCAAATGCACTAACTTCTGTCAGTGTATCACTTATATTGTCACTGAGTTACTTGATGCCTTTACAGTTTTGTTTGCAGCTGTAACAGAACAAAGGAGCTTTTCCTCAATAATATGGCTTGCCTCTTAGAAATGGCAGTGTTCTTAAGTTTTGGTGCTTTAAAATAATTTGCATGCCAGCTTCATGAAGGTCTTCAGTTCTGAGCTTGTTATTACCCTGACCTCCCTTCTTGCAGCAGAAAAATGAACAAAAATGTCACAGAAAAACAGCTGTTATCAAAACATCCACATCCATAAAAAATAACATCTTATGTTTTGTCTAAAAAAGATTAATTTGAAAGCCAAAACACCAGTAAATTCTAGACAGCAGGCATGACAAAGGCCAACCCTATGGGTGCACACATATGTGAACAAACTTTCACAATATCTCTTCTGTTTCTGACATTTCCAATTTTAAAAAAAAAAGGGGGGGGGAAACCCAGCGCAAACCTCATATGTAGGAAGAATAATCCGTCACTTATTCTATTACGTATATTTACCTGCCTGCTAGAACACCAACATTTTTTTCCACTAAACTTTCTGAATCTTAGGAAAAAAGAGCAAAAGAAATATTTTTTCCTTATATTAAAAAGAACAAAACAGGGAAGGATAAAAGCAGGCAATAAAAATTCTGCTTTCCTGGACTTCTGTATTCAAGGACAGTCTGTTGGGATTAGTGCTGTTTTGATGTTAAATTGGTCATCAGAATGAAGACAGAAAACTGTAATCTGTTTTCAGTTCTAGAGGAGAACTGTTTGACATTATGTAGTACATCAAGTACAGACTATAAACTAGAAGACTTCTGTAGTATGGACAACAACTTGATTAGTTGTAGAATGTTTTCTTTACTTCTTTATGGCCACAGAAGTTGTACAATAATTTAATCACTTTCATGTAATCTAGCAGTGGAGACAAAAGACTTGAGCCAGCCATGTGTAACCATTTACACATTTAAACAATATTAATAATACAGTTATAAGCTCCCAGCAGTCCAGGGACTGGAGTTCAGGGGAGTCTTGTTTTAGATGCATGAGTAGTTTCAGGAAACCAAAAAAATGAGAAAACTGCACCAAGTCCTTTGAGCAGATGGATGGAGAGGTGTATGCTCATACACCTCTATGCAAGCTCTAACAGTGCACCTGATGGAAGCAAGTCTGGGCTCTGCCCACTCTCACAGGGCTCCCAAAACTTTGCATTCCTTTATCATGTAGAGCAGGGTAGCACTTCTGTCATTTTCTGCTCTTTCCCTCTCTTTTTCAGTGGCAGTCCAGTCTCATTTCTTCTTGCCCTCAAATGCTTGCCCAGGGTCCTCCATGACTTCCCTAGACATACCATTCTAGTATCAGAAAAGCTGCAGTGGATGATTCCTCACAGCTGCTGTGGGGTAGAGCTTGAAAGCTTCTGACTTGCTTTGCATTTCTAGTGCTAGAAATCTCTGTTACCTGGAAACAGGTCGCTTTTCTAACAAGTGCATTAGAAACTTAAAAGGTTGGCTTCACCAACCGGTTGGACGACATTCTTGCGGGCATTCAAGAGTCTTCTGGTCTAGTTTCTAAGACAGGGTCTGTTGTTGGGCAGGGTTGACTCTGCAGCCCTGTTCCTTTCAGGCTTGATTTGAGATCCTGTGCTGAAGCAAGAATTAGGGAGCTATGGTAACACAACACTGAGGCGTGTGTGCTTAATGCACACACACACTGCCTTGGCAGAAAGCTGAAAAACCTTCTGAAGCAGCTGCTGCCCTAAGGAATGAATTATAGTTTCCTTTGCCAAGGAGCTAACTACTTTAGAGTTTCATGGTATTAATGTCTCTATCAGGACTTTGTTTTTTATTTCTGTCTCTAACTACTTAATGTTATGTTTGTAGTGGTAATCTGTCTTCTCTGGCTCTCAGATTCTTCCATTTGGTAAGCAGTACAGTGGGTGAAATGTACATAGCTCTAGGAAGTGTTAAATTGCAACAGGACGGCACAGTTAACCCCCTTCGCTCTCCTGCTCTGTATGCTTTCATAGACCTGAAAGGTTAGGGGTATTGGGATATTAGACAGGGGTTCGCCTTACTTAATGAAATGTTTTGGTGCAATGATGTTACGTTATTGTGCTTAGATTTATATTGCATTAATAGAGTTATTTTAAAATAACCTGTACTTGTGATTGCTTTGGGGCCTTGAAATGATTTTCAGGGCTATCTGTCCTTAAAGAGTGTTCTCTATAATGAGTTTTACTAATCCACTTGTATCTTGATTATACATTAAATCGTGAAGGTGTTTGGTTTTTTGTTGTGGTTTTTTTTGTTTGTTTTTTTTTTTTAGTTTTATGAATTACAATTGACAAATGTAAAAATGTTATGATATACTTATTTTGGGTAATGTATGTATGAATGGGGGGTGGTGTTAAATACATGTTAGAATATGGACAGTGTGGAAGCTAAGCCAAGCAACTGAGTCTGTTTTATACATCACAAAATACTAACCTAAATACTTCATAATTTAATTTACAGATGGTATGATTTTCCTGAATTTTGACAGTTTTGGATAAACGGTAGAACACTCCACAATGGCATATTCATGGTGTTTCCCACTGGGTCTCAAAGAGAGAATTGGGTAGCTTTAGATTCCTACATTCAGTCTTAAGTGTAACTTAAGATTTTTGTTCTTTTATAATTTTTGCATGTGTGGCATTTTTTCTTTATTTTTCAGGTGAAAGGCCCTTTAAGTGTCCATTTGAAGGATGTGGCAGGTCATTCACAACATCTAATATTAGAAAGGTTCACATCAGGACACATACAGGTGAAAGGCCTTATTACTGTACAGAGCCAGGATGTGGGAGAGCTTTTGCCAGTGCAACTAATTATAAGAATCATGTGAGAATACACACAGGTATATGAGTGATGTTTTGTATTTTGAAGTGGAATCTGCTTGGGAAAGGCTTTGTCATTCTCCTTGTGAACACTGTTTTGATACATTATAATTGGGTTTAGTCATGTTTATGTGACCTGGCTTGGCACTTTTATTTGGGCTTGTCTACCCTGAGCTGAGGACAGTTAAGCAGTTAGGTTTCCTGCCTTGCTGTCAAGGCAGAATAATTTTGTTTTGGATACATAGTTCTTTAAAATGAATGCAAAACCTCATCTTCAGTGGAGATTGGGCTACATCCTGATATGGTTCTGGGGTTTGCTTCCATTGTGAGCTGCTTCTTAAATAAATAACAGTAAAGTACAAGTCTGAGTATGACTTGGGCTCATCATTGTGAGTCATCATTTCATCCCAGCTGTATTTTCCTTGCTGCTGGAGCAGTGGTCAAAACCTTTCTATAGAGTGGAGTTGAAAATACATATTCAACTTGATCGGTTAGCAGAAATAATCGGCACAGATTCAAAGGTTCTAAAATGTAAAAGCCAGTGATAGCTGTATAATCTTGGTAGCCTTAGGTATTTTATGGAAGCACAGACAGGTTTCATAGAGGTACATTTTGTATCTCAGATAATCTTTTTAGTTCACAATTTGGACATTTGTTTCATTGATTTTTAAATGGAAGTTGTTTTTATATGAAACCATAATTGTTTAAACATATGCTTCCCATAAGCTTTATTCAGAGCTTAAAGACTCAAAAGTAAGTGAAATTGTGCTAGGGTATCCACATACCTGATTACTGAGGAGAAGTATGGAGCTTCCAGTAACAAAAGATCAAAATTCTCAATACAATGCTAAACCGACATTGCAGCTTTCAGCCTGTATCCTTCTGTCTTCATCAGAAGGATGTTTTAGATGGAATGGAGAGAAAAGGGGCCAAGTTTTACTGGCAGTTGTTCTACAAAAAGACAGTGAGAAGCTGCATTGATAAATTCTGTGAGCTTGATATTCACTGGTGCCTTTGAAATTGATATGTGGTTGGTAATGAAGTTGTGTCACCAAATATCACTTGTTGACAATTTTTTCTGTGCATCCTGAATAAGGTTCTCTTTATCCCTTTTGTTTTCCATGCAGGGGAGAAGCCCTATGTCTGTACAGTTCCTGGTTGTGACAAACGTTTTACAGAGTACTCTAGTTTATACAAGCATCATGTTGTACATACTCATTCCAAACCATATAACTGTAATCACTGTGGGAAAACATACAAGCAGATTTCTACACTTGCTATGCATAAGCGGACAGCGCACAATGACACAGAGCCCATTGAAGAAGAACAAGAGGCTTTTTTTGAGCCACCTCCAGGTTAGAGTTTCAGTTGTGGAATCTTGTGTTGTAAAAAAATAGGCTGGATAATATTTTGCTGGAGTTTTTTATAACCAAGGAAATGGAAGCATAGATAAAAATCTGAAGCACTTAATATAGTTATTTAACTTCTTTGTAGGACTTTTTAGTCTGGTAGGCAACTTGTAAACAGAAACTGAGAGAGTAATTGACCAGATCATAAACTCATTCACAGCAGTCAGGAGATAAGAGAAATTTGAGATGCAGTCCCAGCAAACCTGCTATAAAAATGAATGTGGGGAGGGACCTGGGAGAATCTAAAATGCTTATGCTTACAAGCTACTGAATTTTTCTTGAGTATTTTTCTAAGAGTGTATCTAGAACGCTATGCTTGGTGACGGTCTTTTGTGCAGGAGCAAAGGCACTGCCTTGAGAAAAGGAAAATCCGTCTCGGCACTACGCTGATATTGTGCTGTTTTTGCTGTGGTTAATAGCAGTTTATGTAAACCGTCCTAGAAGCAAAGATGAAAATAAGTTAATTTGCTGCAGTACTCATGGTATCATGAGTATTGAATCCTATGACTATTAAATATCAGACTGAAGGAAGTACTGTGATAGGGCAAGTACCACTTGTCAAATTGCGATTTTTACATGTGACTGAAGATTGGAAATAAGTGCACAAACTGTTTTGGTCAAAGAAGTTGTTTTCCTATATGTATGTGGGAAACTACACTGAATGCCTCAAGCAGATCTGCTGGAATCCAGTTCCTTTTAAGGGAATGATAAGATGCATTTGCTGAGGTTAAACATTTATTAAGATACTGAACTTAAGTCACACAAAGGCATCCCTGTGTTCTTCTGTATGTTTGTTAATTAACTCTTTAAAAGCTGCCAGTTGTGTTTGCATGGAGCATCTTGTATGGAGAGGTTAACATACAATGAATTAATTAGAAATGTTTGTCATCCTTTCAATATTTGCTAATAAACTCAGTGTATATTTTCTTTAGTATTTGTGTGTTAAAACTCACTGCTAAAAGATTATACCCCATGTTCCTAAAACAGACTTTCTGACTTGCTTTTATTTTTCTCCTCTTTCCACTAAAATTTTTCTATCAGAGTGTTTAAAACCTTCAAACCAGGCTGGCATTTAACCGTTGTCATTTGCTTTCCTGACAGCATCTAGAGTATGTAAACTACCCTTTTGCCTTCTTTGTATCAAATAGGTCAAGGTGAAGATGTTCTCAAAGGTTCCCAAATAACCTATGTGACAGGTGTAGACGGAGAAGATGTAATTTCTGCACAGGTTGCTACAGTTACTCAGTCAGGATTAGGTCAACAAGTAGCACTAATATCCCAGGATGGAACCCAACATGTAAGTAAACACAATGTTGAAGAGCTGACAAAAATACATTGAGAATTGAGGCAGGCGTTGCAGATACTCATGTGCTTTCTAAGATCAGTTGGGATTCTGGATAAATATGTATGTGGGTTTCTTTAGAACAGAAGCTTCTCTGGAGCTGGGTTAGGATATGTTTAGGGTTGAGCCTCCTGTGGAATACCTAAATTAAACCAAATATTCTGACATCTGAAACTGCATTAATATAAAGCTTGATTTATTTTTTTTTTTTGCTATCCTTGTTATCTTTCTCACTATTAAAGTAGGCATAACAAAAAGTTACAGCCTAGTTTCTGAGGGTTCTCAAAATTCCCTAATTAATACAATATATTAATATCTGACAGTCATCTTCACTGTTGTTTTGTCTGCATGTACTTTGTTGGGATGGAGGGCTGGGAAGTATTTCTAGTCCAGGTGCCTGCTTTACAAGCTGTTTGGTATTGTGCAGTTCTTACCATTTTTAACATAACCAAGAGATTAAGGAATGCTTTGAACTACCCCCACGTGAAAATTCCTATGGATATATTTCTTTAAGGATTCCCAAGGATATTTTTTTTAAGGTTTTCCTATGAAATTTCATTAAGAGGGAATTTCAGCACAACTCATTTGTTTAGCTATGGTAATATATTGAAGGCATATGGGAAAAAGTTTATATCTCAGCTGGAAATGTAGCTGAAATGCCAGTAGCATATGTAAGATATCTCCTAAATTCAAATTGGAAATTAAATATTACCAGCCTTGACCATTGCAGCAGCACTAAGTAACTGGCATTTTTACCCTCTAAAATAAAGGCCAGAAGTCTTGACATGGAGTTCTTGCATTTATTTAAGTTATCCTTCAGCTTGACTTTAATTCTCGGATGTTTTATTACCTTGTAAATCAGACATGAAATAATTTATCTGATGTGTTTATACTGGAGACATTAGTAATTTATATTGTTAATTTTTTTATTGTTTATTTGTGGTTTAAATTCTAAGCCCTAGGAGGGCCTTTAGCATTTCTGTTAAGATCACATGTGCCTTGAATCACATTGTCTATTGTGTGAGACGCGTAGATAACATATCATGCAGTTATTTGGGGTATGATCTGATTAACATGGAGTTGCAGTCTCTGGGCACAAGTATGCATTCTTTTTCTTATTACTGAGAGCTATATTTTTATTTCTGTAAACAGATAATCGTGTCTGAAAGGTCATGGAATGTTAGGTCCTGATCAGTAAGATGAATGTGATGATGCCTCTTTGTCTAAGACTGGGAATTGGCCAAAGAGTGACAGTGACTCTTGAGGAATGCATGAGCATGCTGGTCAGGATGTGGAATAATGCTACCAGATCTTTTGGCCAGTATATTAATTATGACCAGCTTAAAAGACTTTTCCCCCGTTATTAATAGGCTTTTTGTTCCGGATTGCTACACATTTTGTTTCAAATGAAGAAATTAAGCTAGCCAGGAATATTCCTGCTGAACCATCTAGCAGGAATTTGTTTGATATATGCTGTTACACTTCAAATGCTTATCATCAGGTTTTGTTGGGGTTTTTGGGTTTTTTTTTCAAACCTTACTTAAAAACATATGTTATGTTGCCAAAAACTAAGACTAGGTATGACTTGAGCAGCAATTAAAACTTCTTCTTTTAGTTCAGGAATTATTTTGTGTTTCAGGTCAACATAACCCAGGCAGATATGCAGGCCATTGGCAATACTATCACTATGGTAACACAAGATGGCACCACCATCACAGTACCTGCCCATGATGCCGTCATCTCTTCTGCAGGAACACATTCTGTAGCAATGGTTACTGCTGAAGGCACTGAAGGACAACAGGTAAGATATAATCCTGTGTAGATGTGTAATGTTCTTTTATAGGATGATCTAAAATAGGCATCTTTGCCCTGCAGAGAAGGACTTGGGGGTGTTGGTTGATGAGAAACTGAACATGAGCCAGATTCATTGCGTGCTCGCAACCCAAAAACCAACTGTATCCTGGGCTGCATCTAAAGGAGTGTGACCAGCAGGTCGAAGGAGGTGATCCTGCCCCTCTACTCTGCTCTTGTGAGACCTCACTTGGAATATTGTGTGCAGTTCTGGTGTCCTCAACATAAAAAGGACATGGAACTGTTGGAACAAGT
>JANHGB010056113.1:36029-57270 GCA_026283785.1 Coracopsis vasa
CCTCATAGCAGCCTTCCAGTATCTGAAGGGGGCCTATAAGGATGCTGGGGAGGGACTCTTCGTTAGGGACTGTAGTGGTAGGACAAGGGGTAACGGGTTCAAACTTAAACAGGGAAAGTTTAGGTTAGATATAAAGAAGAAGTTCTTTACTGTGAGGGTGGTGAGGCATTGGGACAGATTTCCCAAGGAAGGTGTGAATGCTCCATCCCTGGTGGTGTTCAAGGCCAGCTTGAATGGAGTCTTGGGTAACATGGTTTAGTGTGTGGTGACTCTGCCCATGGCACGGGGGTTGGAACTTGATGATCTTAAGGTCCTTTCCAACCCTAACTATTCTATGATTCTATCTAAGCCATCACAGTTCTGTCATTCACATGGATTTATCTAAGTAAAGCAGCTTTCAACACCTGGCCATAGCATTCCTTTCACATAAAGGGAATGATTATTCATATTCACACTCATACATATGATGTGTTCTACTCCATTGCTATACATCAACATATGGCAGAATGTTCTAAAAGCAACTGGGCACCAAGAAAAAAATTAAGGTACCAGTCTGGCATTTCATTTGGGTGCATGCATGCAAAATAAGACCTGGAAATGTTAAGTGTTTTCCCAAAGTCACGTTGTCAATGAGTAGCAGAACTAAGAACAGAATCCAATATGAACTGTAACATTATCACTTAGTATTATGGGACTGTAATTAATTTGGCAGATAGGAAGCATTTGTGTAAGTATGTATTTGTGGGTTTGTTCTTAATATACAAATACAATACCTAGCTTTTAAAGTAGAAGAATAGTGAATCATTTTTAAACTTTAACTTAATAATGGATTCCAGTGTTCGAAAAAAGCACTAGATGAAAATGAATATACTTACTAATCACTATGCTCTCTGTACGTATAAATAATCACAGGCTTATAGGCATAATTACTGAATTTCTGTGCAGTTCTCAGGAAATTCATATTTTGAGAGCTAATAGGTAACTTTGAGAACACAATGATGGCAACCTTTCTTAAAAAATTATCTTTTACACAATAAAATTACGCTCATGCATGATCACAGCTTTGAATTTAACTTTGAAGATAATCATCATAACAGATCTGTCATCCAGTTGATTCTCTTCCTTTGGTATCGAAGGTTGCCATTGTGGCTCAAGACTTAGCAGCATTTCATAGTGCCTCATCAGACATGGGACATCAGCAACATGGGCACCATTTAGTGACTACAGAAACTAGACCTGTCACATTGTTGGCTACATCAAATGGAACACAAATTGCAGTACAGGTAAGATGGTGATAAATGTTTTTTTTGAGTGTTTCTGACTTCTAGAACTAGAAGCTCTTAGTCATGCAACAAAATTATTCTAATAAGCTTGGCTTCCCTACAAAAAAATACGCCATAACCATATGATCTCATATGTTAAATAATATATAGAGTTAGGAAGAGGAATAGTAAGCACCTTATTTTCCCAATCTACTTTTAGAACTTCCAAAGAAGGGAGAGGTTAGGGGAGGGCCAGACTTCAGGTCAGCTGAATCATTCATGAAGTCACAGGTTTTCAGTGGAAAAGCACTTTCATTCAATAAAACTGATACATATAAACCCAAACCCTCAAGGGTAAATTGTTATGAACTTATACATATAAAATTAGAGAATTCGTTATTTGAACCTTGAAATGCTAATAGCAGAGAAGTGTAAATAGTTAGAAAGAAAGATTAACGGTCAGAAATCTCTGGAAATATTAACCTTCTGTTTAGCTGTCAGACCAGCACAGTAGAAGCAGCAGTCTCTAAAAATAGTTTTTAACATTGTCCAAACGCTAATGGAGGAGTAATTTCTAGGTATGGAAGAGTTTAATTTAAATTAGGCTAATTTAAAAGCAGGTGGAAACCAAGCACAAATTAAGCTTTTATCTGAAAAGTAACCAAAACCTAGACAAGTATTTTTGTGAATTCTTTATTCAGAGGGAAGCTTGACTTGACTGGAAGGTTGAAAGAAACTCATTAAATGACTTTGCAGTCAAGGGTCAAATAAATGACTGAAGGATTTCAGGGAAATTGCGACTCCAATGACTGAAACCAATTTTAAACTCCAAATAAAATAAAAGGAGTTGAATTAGCTTAAACTTTGGGTTCCATAGTAGTATCAGTCCTGCAAACACTGTCTAATAGTATCTTGACTCTGTGCTTTGCTATGTGCATAAATAAGAAGTCCAGTGGAATTGTAATGAAGCTATTTTGGTATTCAAATTTACATTGGAACTGGGACCCAGCACTTTGTGAGTTTGATCCTGTTGTTTCCTGGATATCACCAGAGACACATTTTGTTCTAGAGAACATGGAAAATCACAGGAACCATGCATTGTGAAAGGGTATACAATTAGGAAGAGGGTAATTTTCATGAATGTGATACACCCGATGAATTTCAAAGGGAGTTGAGTGTATGCAACTGTCTTGAGTATGGTTTGCATGATGGGCTTTAGCTCTGATAAATACCAATATAAAAACATTAGTGTGCTCATGCAGAGAGGAGATGCTCAAAAGAGTTTCTAAACAAATCAATATTAAACAGTGTAAGCTTATATGTGTTCTTGAATGATTCTTGGAAATATCTTCAAATAGAAAAAGAAATGCAGAAAATACACTCACAAGTTTCCTTTCCAGGGGGTAAAATATACTTTGCATGTGGAAGTAACAGCAAGTTAAGTCCAGTTCCTTCAAACTGTTCATATTTGTTGAAACTAATATCAGGTCAAAACCTTTGAGCATTTGAGTCTTGGCATTAATGCTGCAGTCTAAATGTATTTGTGCACACTACTCTCTTGGAAAGACTTCAGATTGAAAGGCATCATATTAATATCTTCAAGCAGAAATGAGAGATTGTTATTTTCCCCTTTGTTAACTGGAAAATAGCAAGTCACATGCTGATTTGAAGAGCAATGAAAATCAAGATCTTAATTCTGAACTCCTGTCTTTTGACCTAAGTTGGCAGTAATCAAAACTGCATGTAAGAGAAAGCGTATCAGAAGGCAATTCTTTGCATGAGAGGAAGAAAATATAAAAGTAACTTACACCTTCAGCAGTGTTCTTCAAATGAAAGAAAAACATAGGCACTCTCTGCACGTGCCCCTTTGTTGTTACCAGCAGTGAAGCTTTTGGTGAAGTACCTTTAGTTTAGTAAAATTTAAAATATACAATGCAAATAGTAGAGAGAAAATTGAAAATTAAAATATTATTGATTATTCATGAGTACTTGATAGTTTCTCTTTTGTCCTTTCATACTAATAAATGAATCCATTCAGTTTCTAAATACTGATAAAGCCAGGAGCCTGATAGCCAAATTGAAGTCCTAAGGAGGTGATAACAGAGCTGCTTTTGCTTTGAGTAGCTCCAGAATGTGAGAGCTAGTGACTAAATGATAAGCAGTATTTAGAACTGTCCCATTAGGTCCATCTGGCAAATAATCTGGTTTTCCTTTTCACACTCTCATGCAGCTTTATTCTGAGCCAACAGGTTAATGACCAGCTTTGTTTTTAATAGGTTGAGGTTGTCTTCAGTATTCCCATCACTGGACATACATGCATGGTGTACATATTCTTCTCAAAATTGTGTCTTTATTCAGGGTTAGTTGAAATTGCCTCTGACCGTGCCAGATACGTTAATGGCCTTGTACTTTTACTACAAGATAACTTCCTTCCTAAACTACCATAGAATCAGTGTCATCATGACTGCTATTCTTATGTAGTCAGGATTCTGCAATAAAGTTAAACTTTTTACATATATTAATGTCATATTGTGTTCCAAAGAGCTGACCTTCTGCAAGAGTTAAGAAAAATTAAGATTGTTTGCTTTACCAGTGTGAAAATGTAATTCAACAGCCACTGTGACTTTTGAAAGCTTTATCTTAGCTTTGTTATATCTGCCAAGTTGAAATATCATCTATTTTGTGTCATGAAATGTGTTTACCATGCAGCAGTTCTTTGAAGAAAATTTATTCAGTAAATACATAGAAACTCAGTTTAATCTGCTATCAGAAGCTAGCTTAATTGCCATGTCGATTAGATAGCTGCTAGTATATATTACCCAGAAGAGGTGTGACTCCTGATCACGCTTACTTGTGCTAAAGAATTGATCCATATCCAGATCTTTGCCTTCATCTTTAATTTGTTTGTTGGAGTTTGTTGTTTTGTTTTTGTTTGGGTTTTTTTTATACATTTATATCCATACGTAACATTTTGGATTTATTTATGTTTAAACGCATTTGTTTCAGCTTGGAGAACAGCAGTCTCTGGAAGAAGCCATTAGAATAGCCTCCAGAATACAACAGGGTGAAACACCAGGGATTGATGATTAACTTCTAAAACTGCTACCAGAACAATAGAGTGAAAGGTATTTTATTTTCAATCAACAAAGGTCCATGCCAGCAGCAACCCATAAAAACTTTGAAGTTCCCCACTTACTGAAACTACACATTTTATGCAAGAGTGATGAACATTTTGTAAGTTTTGTGTACGTAACCCTTGGAATGGACTGACAACACCTGCTTCCAACTGTTGTATTTTCAGGAATATGTAATTAGGATTATATAGTAAATTTCCTTGTTATCCTTTCATCAGATTTCAGACTGGTCTACAAGCAAATGAAAAATTGAATATAAGTATTGGAATTAATTTTTTAATGTCATGTGCGAATAATGCAGGCATTACTGAAGAACTCAAATGTTTAAAATACTATTGAAAAAATCATCATTTCAGGAACCCTTACAAGTAATAAAGATGACAGAGCCTTTTAAATTGCATTTCATAAATGGAAAAGTCTTGGATTTCAGCCAACTGTAAATCTTCATAGTTTGATTTGTTTCATATGGATTTGAATACTCTTTGGATTATCTACCCCGTCTCATTCATTGTAAATACAGATTGTTAATGCTGGAAGTGCTAATTATATTATCTTTAAATTGGATTATGTACAAAGGCGACACTTTGGTTGTTCAATATTAAAGGAAGTAAATCTAATGATTTTTGTTTCTTTACATATTTTACTTAAGATGTTACTTTCAAATTATTATGCAATAAAATATAGCAAGACTGTATTGTCTAGATAGGATGATATTGTTGTGTGACATACTGGTTTACTTTTTAATGAGACTGAAGTTCAAATTATTTATTTATGGCCATGTATAAATTTTTCAAAGTTTATTAATCATAAACTTAATTTCTGACGTATTAATTTTGATCATAATCCACTATAGTGTATTAAATAATTACTGTTAATAGTTACTTTAAACATTCTAAAGCACTACAAGAATGATTAAAGTAGTAAGTAATTGGTAATTAGTCAAACGATTTTTGACTTAAAAAGTAAACATACCTATTTTCAAGAGGTAAGTTTACTTTTGAAATGGTGCATTTGCAGCAAAAGTGTCTATTTTCAACAGTTCTGAGTGCCTGCTGCTACCATTCAGTACCCAGGTTGTGCTGATAATCAGTGCTTTTGAAAATCAGGACACAAGTTACTAGAAAAAAGGGATTAGTTAATGATGATGTAAGTACAATGCCTCTCTATGCCTATCATTCTGTAAAGGGAAAAAATCCATTGTAGATATGTCTAACACATGCAGTAAAAAGTAAGTAATTTTTTTATATATATGGAAAAATGTCTTTTGTTAGTAAGCTTGTTAAGTTAAAATTTTTTGGCTTCATGTAAAATTCAGTGCTTATTTTAGATGAGTGGCAAGAGCACTTCTGAAACTGAAGCTTCATCTTTTACATTCTCAAGGGAAGGAGTAAACATCTTCTGGATGAAGTGTTAATCAAGTAATCATTTTATAAGTATTGTGAGGTACGCATTTTACATAAAGTCCATAACTACATACCTTGAGCTATTTGACCTCAAAAAGGCCAAGTTAAATAGAACGAAGCTAATTTATCATAAATTACTGTATCAGAGTGGGTTGCAGCCTTTTGTTTTTCATACAGATGACCAATTGAAAAGTGCAGTGAAAGAATATGGTACTGTGGGATAGGTGTGGATCTATTACAAAGTAAAACCTGGAAACATTGAGGTTTTTCTGTAACTTTTGTATAGGATTAAGGCTGCTTGCTCACCTAGGTGCCAGTTTTCCTCAAGTGTGTTAATTCTTGATACCCCATGGAGATAAATGTACTATGCAACGAGGATTCATTGCCTGTCAACTAGATCAGTTTCTTAGTACTTATTACCTTTTAGACATTAAAGATGTATCATTTGATAAGATCATTCAAGGGTTTTTTGCTTACATTTTATTGCTTAATAGTTTCTGGAAATGGTGGCTGGAACAGTGGCTTTGACTGTAGCAAAGAAATAACTTCAGTTCTTACTTCTTCTCGTTTCCCAGGACATTTTCTGACCACTGTACAAATGTGAGTATTCTTCTTTCATACTAGCTTCTTTGCTGCAAGGCATTCAGAACTAGCTCAGCTGGGAAAAGCTGCAGTATTTTTTTAATTATTTATCTTACTGGTATCTTACCTGTTAGTCTTGCAAAACTCCCAAGTCAGAGGTTGTGCTTCCATGTTGTGCTAGCTACCCCTATAAAGGAAAACATACTTACTGAATAAATAAGCCAGACTAACTTAAGGTGCTTGGTGTTTAAAGAGAAGCTGAGGTGACTACACGTGTCTTAGCTGTGAGACCTGTATTCATAATGGACTTGTTTTCAGAGTGGAGAGACCTGTGTGACTTTCTGCCCTGCTTCCATTCAGAGTGCAGTGGAAGGAGCTGTTTTGTTAAGCTGATGCTGCCTGATGGTATCAGAAGGTCCTGTATGGAAACTGGACAGGATGAAATCAGGTTAGGCAGGAATATTGGTGGAAAGGATTTCAGGAGGACACAAATAATACAACAAAGAGGGTTGGGCTTTTGGCGGTAGAAATCTCTATCCTTTCCCCGTAGATTTTACTGTTCGTTTTAAAGGTTCTATTCAACCAGAATACTTTGGCACATTAGAAGGAAACAAATTATCAAAGAGGACTCCTATAAAATACAGCAACTCAGTATATTGCTTCCACTTACTAATTGGCTCCCACATTTCCAGCATTCCCAGTCAGAATTTTTCTTTCAATTTGAATTCCAAGTCTACACAAACTCCTCCCTTAAAGGAATAAAACCAAAGTTTCTCTAGACTCTGCAGTCAACTCTTCCCTTTTAAATATTTCTGCAGTTCTTCACCACTGTGGTTTTGCTGTTTGTTACTGTAGTTGAGTGCCTCTCCGGATAGTAAAAAAAGAGGCAATTATTTTCAGTACTCCAGGCTGATGACCTATTGTGTCACAAACACTGCGCATAACAATAGGTCAGTCTTTGCCCTAAAGAGCTAATGCCAAAGAACACAGGAATAGGCTGACACTGGAAGAGTGTGTTTTTATAAAAGTAAATCCTGAAGCCTGTTTAAAGTTGTAAACAGCCATAATCCCTGATGGTATAATTAATCTCAGCAACTGATCAGCTGACCGATACCAGAGATATTCAGGCACAGTGTGGAAGATAAAGCATGTGGTGTCTGCTTAGCACACAGGAGAAGGTCAGAGCTGATAATCCAGATAAAATGTCTGAGCTTGGAAGGATGTTCTTCCTAAACTTTACTCTAGTTCCAAACCCTCGTAACTCCTCAAATACTGCCAGGAGTCACTTGTTTGACTGCATGCTGTGTACTTCTCTGAGTGCAGTCAGGGATCCTTCCAAAGGACAGGAAGACATTTAAATGGTAATCAGCCACCAGGAAAAGATGGCATGGAGTCAGAATGTGATAAACAGTGTTTTGGAGTCTGGCAACTTCAGCGTTACAGCTGTTAGATTGCACACTTTGGATTGACCAAGCGCCCTGTAACAAACCTATTCAGTCACTCTTAGTTTGTCATTGAATGAAAACCATGAAATGTTCTGTAATATTTATTTACAGTTGTTTGGAACTTTAAAAATTTACTTATTCAGTACATCTTTTGTCCTGAAAAAGACAGAAATTAACACATGCCTTGTCTCTGTAGATGCATAAATTCAAACTCCAGCTGGTTGTTCATAGTAAGGTATTCCTATTTTTTTTGCAAAGCAATATATATATTTGAACACTAGATCCCCCAAAAGTATTTTTTGCTCCATCAATGGAAAAACTTCCCTGTGGACCCCTATTACAAAAGACAAAAAGAAATCAAGAGCTATTGTCATTTCCTGTGTCCTGTATGGTAAACTACACTCCAAATAATACATAGAAACAAGCATTTTTCTTTGTGTTATGTGTATTGTAAAATGTAGCTTAGGAGTTGCCAGCAGTTTGACGTTCCTTTGATGCTGTTTTTAATTCTGCTAGTAAAGTTCAGTTGGCCAAAGGAAAACTTAACAGTCTAATTAGATCATCACCATTAGCAGTAAGTGGCTGACACCTAACCCTATCAGGAATGTGATACCAGACGTTTTCAACTGAGGGTTATACTCAAAGCAGACTTTAATTATCCCAATAAATATACAAGCTTTTATCAACAAGCAAACATTCTGTCCTATGCAGTTTGCATATTTATCTCTAATGGAAATATGACCCCCTTAAATGTCACCCATCTCAGGTTCTGAAGCAGTAAGAGATTTTATTTGGATTATTTTTGTTCTGGTTTGATTATTTGAGCCTTTTACTCAAAGGAATGGCAAAACATTTACAATCTCAGGGCAGAAGTGATTGTGCAGAATTATTTCTGTAACAGAAGTGTTCTATGTTACTGTCAAAACCCCAACATTTTCCTCTTTCCTTTGTTTAAGTCCCTTGCCAGCCCTTAGGTTGACTGGCTGCTGTATTTTACTTATTTTTCTGGGGAGTTTTAGACTCTCCACAATGTTACTGCTTGATTCTATAGTTTTTGGCTGAGAGGCTTCTAAGCTTGTCTTAGGCAGGATAGGAAAGGAAGCCTGACATCTGACAGGTCTGCTGGTGTAACAGAAACTATCACATGACTGTAGAAAGCTCATGGAGAAGAGAGTCTTCCAAAGCTACATCTCTAGTGAGCTCTTTGCTTTGGTATAGAGCTAATTCAGATTTTGAATATAGGTTATAATGACTGAAAAATCATAAAGTACAAGACATGTTTGTCGGTCTTGCGCTTTCTGAAAGTACAAGACTGGGACAGACAGGATTAGCTGTTTTTTGGTTTCAACCATATATTCAAGATGGTAAGAGACAGATTTTTGAATGTATATAGCTTTCTAAGGGTGATGTTAGTGGGAAGAAGGTGTCTGAACTTCTTGAAACTTTTACTAGGCTACTATCTTTTTATCTGCATTCCTAAAAACGCTTGGAAAAATGTCTTACCTTACATGATAATGCGTAAGAGATTTATAAAATGAATAGTAGTAAATTTGAAAAAAAAGGCTGAGTATCTCTTCTATGATTTTACATGTTCCCTAAAGGAGAAAAAGAAAGCAAGCTAGTGATCCTGGGAAACCAGTAGTGACTATTTAGTTTACGTGCATTAGATATTTTGAGGTTTTTAATTGCAGATTTATGTTCTATTCAGATCATTTTAACTTCAGCAAAGGAATGGTGCATTCAAATTGTACCTGCTTTCAGTCATGGCAATCATTCTGTCTCTTCAACGTTTACTATTATTATGGAGGAAATTGCTGATCTGAATACAACTCTCAAATAGATTCTTTTGCCACTTTGTAAGAAGAGATTTCAAGTGTTAAAGAGGCAAGTGTACAGGCAGAAAGGGAGTCACTAAAAAGAGTGTGCTTTCAATAGTCACAGAGAAATACTGAATTGTATGTGACTGCTTGGCAAACCCTGTGGGGTTTATTTTAATGTACCTTTGTGTATTATGACTTCTGAGTATCTTCAGATCTTCCCTTAAATTCCCAGGTTTTGGGCCCAGAAGCTGCTCTTTACTTTGGGAGGCATCCTAGGTGCTGTCAAATTCCCCATTCTGTTCTCCACCATGTTTTCTTGCTCTTACTATTTATAATTCCTTAAGAAATGCTCTATCTGTGTGCAGACTATAGGCTAAAAAGAGTAAAAGGACTGGCAGCATCAACTACAGGCACGACTTTGGACACAAAGTCCACCTTTGATGGAGAACCCATTCAACTTTGGACCTTGTAATGAAGAAAAGAGGTTGCCAGCTAACATCAGCTATTAGCAGCACAACCTCAGATAAACTAACCTTCAAACTCTTGGTGGTCCGGAGACAACATCTCCAGTTAGCACACTACTACTAAGACTCATTAGCCCTGTATATACCAGGTCTTCCATGAACACTGGAATGACATCACTGGCACTGGTGACAAGCACGCTGGTTCCTGGGTACCTGCTGAAACCCAAGAGAAAAGCCAGAAATAGCACAGATCTGTCCCTGATCCTGGTTCTCCAGCAACAGCGTTGGCACAGGTGGCTGTAGTGTTTTTGTTTTTTCATATAAGCAACTTGACCTTCCTTCTCTTCCGCTTTTTCACTCCATTTACCCTTCTTATAATAAGATGAACTCATCATAGTTTCACAACTGTGTTGGCTGATGCAGAATGGGTTTAATCCAGTTTTTGGCAGAACTCTTCTAATTTGATCAAAGAGATTTTGGGGGATTGCAGATGAACTTGTGAGTTCAGGAAATTGTGATAAGATAGCAGTGTACCCTCTTCTGTGGCAGTTCCCTCTGACAGCCAGACAAATGAGCCATTGTTCCATTTCTTTTCCATTCATCATTATTTGTGTTCCCCTGCTACCCACAAAAGAGGGAACAACTGTTTCCCTTGAGCTTGAAAACTCTTAGTTAAAAGAATTTGTTTGTTGGTGAATGTGTGCTGCCCCAGATAAGTATTTCTGGTAGCAAAATCTTCAGTGCACCAGACTGATATAATTATTTTTTAATTTAAAAGCAACTATTATTGAAAAAAAAACCCACAAAAACCAAACAGAAGCAAGTTTTGCAAATATATCCTTAAAACTCTTAAACTACTCACATTGCAGGAGTATCAGTCAGGCACCACCCGGACATAAGGTTACATGCTGTTATATCCATTTGGAGTATCAGGGCTTTAGTTTGTAAGGCTCAAAGGTGCAGCTCTCAGCTTCAGAGAATTTGTGGTGAATTTGGCTCAGAGTATGGTGCAGGAGAAGCCTGCAGAGCTCTTCCCTGCTCACGTCTCTTCCTCCTGTGAAGATTGCTAATGTGCTCTCTGTCTAAGCAAATTGGCTCTGCAGTGCTTTTTAGTTAGGCTGTTTGTAGGCCTACCAATGCTCATTGTAGTGGTGTCATGGGGGGCAAGAGAACAGAGTTGCCACTGTCTGGGGGAAAAATAATCTCTTCAATGCAACCGCTTATGGTCCCATCAAACCACAGCAAAAAAAACAGTGATGCAAATTCAGAACAGCACATTTATAAAGCCTACAAATGCTGTCCTTATATAGCAACTATGCATTTTGTTATAATTACGTATTTATTCAGTACTTCCCTTTCTTATTTGCTCTCAGTTTGGAAATAAACTTTCTTTTTAAAACTGTTACTGGTGTTTCTTTTTTCTTTCTCTGTTCCTTTTTTCCTTTCCTCTGTCTTGTCTTCAAAAATACTTCCTTCTGTGAACAAATTCTGAATTGTTCCATTTGACTTTCTCCCACTTAAACTGTTGAAGTGATTAGCAATTCATTAGTTAAAGTCTATGCAATAGGGCTGCTGAATTTCATTTTGCCACTTACCCTCACTAAATACCTGTGTTAGTAGACTGCCGAAAGCAAAGCAGCACCAGTTCTATTTAGGTTGATTTTGGGAAGGAAACTTTGACATTTCAGGGAAAGGGGTTTATCAAAAGCTTAAATTCTTTACTCTTTTTTTTAAAGAAAAGCAAGCTTCCTCTATGACCAAAGCAAGCCGCAGATGGTAGCTGGGATGTTTTAGGAACTGCTTTGCATCTCCCTCTGTGGACTTTAACTGAGGAGATAGAGGCTGTATTTTTTAATAGCCTTCTCTTACATCATCTGTTCTAAGTACAGCACACTTTGGTTTTAAACATTAGGTTTTTTTAATGGGACATTAGTGTGATTCTAAATTATTGCACACCAAGTGTTTTTAGGGTTAGGGTTAGTCTGATGTAGCTGTACCTCTGTAAATGCTGCCCAATCCTGTTTTCATGGGTTAGGTTGGCTACTTTCAGTTTTCTGAAACTAGTTTTCAGGACGTTTCCATAATGTCAAAAAGTGTGCTCTTGTGGCTCACCACTGCTTGTCCTGAAAAACAAAAAAAAACCCAAACCGAAACAACTGCCTTAGGTTTCAGGCCATTGAAAATGTGAGAAACAGGTAGGGATGTGATACTAAAGCAGAAATGTTTCTATGCAGGCCTTACAAAAGAAAAGGGTTATGACCCACATGTCTCAAGGTGACAGAGCTCCGAGCAAAGCCATTTCACTGCAGAGGCATGGGGAGTGTGAGTAGAGAGTTACATTGACAGCTGGTCCACTTAGCCAAATTAATTTCAAATGCTCTTAGGTTCCTACAGCACGGGTGGCACAGCCAGCCACCCCCTGCAGAGTACTGGTGAGAGCTGCTGGAGACAGTTACACTGCCCTGCACAGCAGCCCTCCCCAAAGAAGTGGGTATTTTCACATAGAAAAGGTTTAAAAAGGAGGAGTTGCTAGCAGAAGCAGAGTATGGGACACTAGCATCCCCGTGTTGTTTCTTACCTCCTGAAAGCATGTGGGCACTTGGAGAGCAGCAGTTGTATTAATGGCACCAGTGTTGAAAAAGGATAAAAATGTATTCTGGTATTTTTGGTTTGTGCCTCAATGGAAAATCTGTGTACAAATAACTACCTGTTGGACATACGGGTGTCCCATTTCAGCAGGCAGCAAAAAAGGGCCTCTGAGCCCTGCTGTTGATCACAGCTCTTCATTCAGCAGCAGCAACATCTGTACCTTGGCTACAGCCATGGGAGCTGGAACCATGTCCCAGTTGCTTTGAGACTTCTGCCCATGGATATCGAGGATCAGCGACCCAGCAACAGATCAGCAAACAACAGAAACACGGTTAAGTACAAACTTCTGTTTTCTATTGGCTGGGTCTTAGGTGTTCCGGTTTGTTACCTTAGAAGCTTTCAGACTCACAGCTAGACCGTGCTGCTCTGTGCAGAAGAGCGCCATTTACAGTAGATGAGGGGTTTGCCCTGCAGGCATGAGGGGTAGGCTTGGGGAAGGAGGCTGGTGAGGGGCACAGGCTGGCAGAAGAAGGGGCTGTGCTGTGCAGTCCAAGCATCCTGCGTGCCCCTCAGCTGCCAGGGAGGCAAACCCTTGGTGCTACCTGCACATCCAGGGGATGCTGTGCTGCCCCAAGAGCCTGGGGAAGGACAGGGAAACTCAACAGCGACATGCGCCAGGCTTTCTTTCCAGGTCCTGTGGTGGGAAAGAGCTTAATTTTTCAGGACCTTTATTAGCCAGGGGGTTAATTTTAAGGTGATTTGGTACAGGAGAAAGATTGGTGGCTTTGTTGTGATACATTTCATCAAGGTGGTAAGAGGTGGAAAATGAAGCCGAGAGACTAAGTTTTGGCATGTGTAGGGAAACAGCCTGATAAATGGCATCTACTGTAAGTCACATTTGCTGTGCCGAGTTCATTTTGGTGTCTTGTAGGAGTTACTGCTAACAGCGTGAGGCGTTGTATTTGAAGCTCCTGTGGTTTTGACTGCATTTTAAATCACCTGAATCGAGTTATTTGGAATGTACTGTTTTTAAGGCTTAGCTAAAAAATGCCGTCTTTAACTGGCCTAATAGGAATTGTTACTGGTTTGGGGCGCCACGAGAATTTTGTGCATTCCTAGCAACCAAACGGGAGCAGAACAGCCTTGCTGTGAAGCGGGCCGCTGCGGCCACGGAAGGGCTGAGGGCGGACGGTCCGAACTGGGCTGGGCAGGGCAGGGCAGGGCAGCCCAGCCCGGGATCCCCGCTCGTCCAACGCCCGCTCCCGGGCGGTACCGCCGCCGGGGCTGGGCGGGGCGGTGCCCGCGGCAAAGATGGCGCCGAGCCCGCGCCACAGCGAGCTGACACGTACGTGTGTCCGCCTCGGGGCCGGTTTCGGGTGCCTGAGCCCCGCCCCCGCACCGCCTCCTCCGCCCGGCCGCTCCCGGCGTTCGCGCCAAAGAGCCCCGTGACGCGGCCGTGTGTAGTTCCGCCCCTGCCCTCCGTGTTTTCAAACCGAGTGGGTGGGTGTGATTGGCTGGCGCGTGTGCCACGTGATTAACGGTCGCGGGAAAGCCGCGGAGTCCGAACAGCGTGAGGCGAATCGTGCCCGGGGGCAGCGTTACACCCAGGTGCGTACTGCGCCCGGCAGACTTGGGACAGTGCAGGTACAGCGGGCGCGGCCCTCAGCGGGGTTCGCAGCTGGCCGCCATGAGCTTCCTCAGCTTGCAGCAGGCGGCGCCGCCGCGGCGGGTCTCGGCCCGGCGGGCGGCTGCCCCGATCCGGCAGAAACTGCTGTTCTTGAGCGCCCACAGCGACTGCGAGGAGGAGGAGGACGAGGACGAGGAGGAGGAAGGCGGCAGCAGCTGCAACAGCACCGGCGAGGACTCGGCTTTCCAGGAGGCGGATTCGGCCTTCCAGGAGGCAGACTCGCCGCTCTCGGCTGCTCGCACCCCGGCGCGGGGCGACCCGCCCCT
Source organism: Coracopsis vasa (assembly GCA_026283785.1). NCBI lineage: Eukaryota > Metazoa > Chordata > Aves > Psittaciformes > Psittacidae > Coracopsis > Coracopsis vasa. The sequence goes on from JANHGB010056113.1 coordinate 50,682, forward strand.
GCTGGAGGAGGAGGAGGAGATGGAGCCCGCAGCGGCGCCGCTGCCGGACGAAGGGGACTCGTGGGAGGAGGAGGGATTCGGCTCCTCTCCGGTGAAGTCTCCCGGAGCCTATTTCATGGCCGGCTCGCCCTCGCCACCTCCCCCTCACAAGGGCCGCCGCTACTGCGGTGGCTCCCCGCCGCGCCCCGCGGCTAGTGGATACCGGGTGCGGAGCGAAGAGCCCAGCTCGCCGCTTCCCGACTACCCCGGCACGCCGCCTCACAAGACTTTCCGCAAACTGCGCCTTTTCGACACGCCGCACACTCCCAAGGTGAGGCACCGGGCCCTCCGCATTCTCTTCCGCGGGGCAGCCTGCCCGGGGCGAGGGCGCAGAGGGGGCTGGGCCAGGCCGGGCCGGGCTCGTCTACGGCGGGAGGCGCCGCGCCCGGCGGTTGATATGCGGGTGTTGACGGACGGTGGGGGCCCGGACGGGTTCGCAGCCCGTCCCGCGAGCCGCTTGCGCCACCCCTCCTGGCCGCAACGGCGAATTGGCGTCAGCCCCGGGTCCGGCCCACAGCCGTCCGTTACGGTTATGTAATCGGCGGGGGGAGACGCTCGGGCTGCGCGCCCCGGTGGGCCCAGCCGGGGAGAAGCGGGGGGGAGGAGGAAGGGAGCGGGTGGGCGTCGTTCTCTGCGTTGCTTCTTCAGCCCGACCGGGGAGGGGCCCCCCGCTGGGGCCGGCGCCTCCCGGCTCGCTCCGCAGCACTGGCTGCCTGCCGGCGGGCAGCAGCCCGCAAACCTCCGTTTTGTCCCGTAGAGTAAGGGGGCGTGGGGCACACCCCCCGATATACATAAGAGATATATGTGTAAAAGCATTTTTACATCTTCATATATATTACTTATACATAGATAAGTACGCTGCATTTGCTGTGTTTTCTGGGAAAAATACTAGAAAAGGTGAAAGTACAATAGTGAGCTCTTAAAATAACTATTTTAGTGTTGTGTGGGCATTTGTCCCTTTTGTAAACAGAAAGCTAAAGCTTGAGTTGGAGTTTGCCCTGTGTGTCTAATAGATGTGTCTCGTTCGAGTGTCATTGCTGTTGTGGCGCGGTGTGCCAGCGCCAGCTCAGTGCCTGCACTTCTCGTGAGACGTAAAAGGCTGTTTGAGTAGCCGATGCTGTTAAACTAATGGATTTGAAAGCTTAAAGGAATGGGTAGCTCTTAACTCAATAACAAACTTTTGGAAGGCATTTCAACTTTTGAACTCGACATTCATGTAAAACACGGTATAGTGAATTTAAATCTAGTGACAATAGACTTGCTTTCCTCATTACTTTTCATATAGCCCTTTAGAAGTAATCCGGGGATAATCCCCGGGGATAATCTCCCAGAGGTCTGTAGACTGTAGATCGAAAACAACTCATTTAAGGTGCGAGGAAGGCAACCTTGTTAATTGGTTTTCTACAACTTCCATCTTAAGTGAGGTTTCACTGGTAGAAATAAGCGGTACTTACTTGGAAATTGTAAAACTGGTGATGATCTTGTATCGAGTAAGGAGCAGGCACTTTACGGATGCAAGAGTCTTGTTGATTGTGACATCAAAACAAGGTCCTGACCCTGCTTGTCAGTGGGATTTTTAAATTAGGTGCCCAAATTCTACAGGGGTTATCTTGGAGAGGTTACTTTTGGAATCTGGAGGAATCAGTTGGCCAGGGTATCCAGTGGAAGTACCGAAATGTGTGTTGAAACAGTGATTTAGAGCTCTTCATCTGTTCCAGATTTGGAGAGTGCAGTTGAGATTTCCAAGCATTGAGCCTTCTTTCCTATGGTGTGGTTTAGGTTTTAGTTATGTTAATTCTTTATTTTGAAAGGTGTTAGGCACTAGGATAAGGCAGTACTCCTGCTTGTGATCCAGTAGGTCAGTGTTTGGCATCATCACCAGGATGTAGGAGACTGGGGTGCAAACTAGGGGAGTTTCATCATGTGCCTGTAAGACACCTGGTCAGACAAATCATGAGCCAAAAGTTCTGGCCTGGATGTTGAACTTACAGCACAACACTGGTGTCAGTTCTTGAGCAACTTTTTGTAGGTTCATGAAGAGGCATCTGTGCATCAGTATTAATCACCACCTATATTTGTAGTCACCAAAGATAATTTCGTATGTCTGATCTAATTTCTAAACCTTGTATGTGAAAATCACGGTGATACAGCACAGAATGGTCTGTGAGTTTCGTCTGTGTTTATTTCATGGACAAAGAGTTGTCCAGGAAGCTTAGGTGATGACATGATTAAAGATAGAAAAACAACTGCTTTTATAATCTTTGTCTATTAAAAGCTATTTTAACACTGAGTGTTTCATTTAACTGTTTTTGCGTGGAGCGTGAAGCCTAATAATTTTATAAATGTCTTTTTTTCCTATAAATTCAGAGTTTGCTTTCTAAAGCACAAGGAATAGGCTCCAGCTCAGTTAAACTTCGAGGGGGCTCTCTATTTATGAATGTTGGGAAATCAGAGAAGCAAGACGATGATATTAGACGAACACCTCATGTGAACATCAATCCCTTCACTCCTGATTCCATGTTTCTTCACAACTCTGAAGGAAAATGTCGTAGGAGGAAGAGAACACACTGGAATGAGTGAGTAACTTTTATCTTCATTTGTTAAGCTTATCTTTAGAACTACTTCTAGCTGGAAAAAATTTGTTACAAGTTGATTCTATAAAAGTATTTTTCCGTGAAACTTTTTAAAGTATCTGCTTTGAGATGGTATTATGAAATAACCATTTAGCACTAGATCTTCCAATTAATATATAAAGAGTATAGACGAGGCTGTGTCCTACAGTCTTTTTAGCTGGCTGCGTAAACTATGCACACAGTCTTTTCTTGAGAAGGAAAAAAAATGGTACCCTTATGTAAGAGTTCACACTTATGAAATGTCTACAATTCAACTAGTTCAACTAAACTTAGGTAGAATGATTTCACTGAGATCTAATTTTACCAACAGCTGCTAGACTTCAGTTTTAAGTTTACTTAAGCCACATTACTTCTGCAAAAATAACTGTTGTGAATTTCAGCTCTTGTGGAGAGGACATGGAAGCAAGTGATGGAGAGCCTGAAGATGAAACGATCAGACCAGCTAAGGTGATTAATCTTTAGATCTTGATACTACATTTGGCATTTTGTGTATCTCCAGATCTAACTATTTTCCTAATATTTACAGAGGATAACAATAACAGAAAGTAATATGAAGTCACGATATGCAACCGAATTTCATGAGTTGGAGAAGATTGGCTCTGGTGAATTTGGCTCTGTGTTTAAGTGTGTGAAGAGACTTGACGGCTGTATTTATGCAATAAAGCGATCCAAGAAACCCTTAGCTGGCTCAGTGGATGAGTGAGTGTTTCTTGTTATTAAAAGTTAAAAGCCACCTCTTGGTACTTTTTCCTCCCATGTCTCTTTGTATTGGTTTCTAGGGAAGTAATTTAAGGCAAAAGTATAAATACACATGAATTAAATGTAAAACAGATACAATTTTGAAGTCACTTATGTGTTTTTATGAGTACTGTGCAGTACTGTGGAGGACAGGTTAGCTGGTCTTTTTCTAGCAGATATTTGTTCCAATTATCTGTGTGGAAACAGATTGTTCTAATCTGCAAAATAAGAATAATACTTGCACTGATGGCAGGAGGGTCTATACAAATAAACTGCAGTGATGATCCTTTGGCATATGAAAGGAAAGCAATATTCCCAATTAGGTCCTCATCCTTGTCAACTTGACATGTCGATTCAGTTTTGGAACTTGTTTTGGTATTTGGGAAGGAGCCTTTGATTCATGACGTTTTTTCCCCCCTCGCTGTTCTAATAGTAACTATTAATTAAATAATTACTAAATAATTGTTCTAATAGTAACTATTAATATAAAACTCCACAAGTTTGACTTGCTCAAAATTGCATACCAGATTTACATACAAAAAGTTGTGAATCTTGAGTTCAGTCATATTCCTGGCTTATGATCATTAGTTTTTTCCTAAGTCTTTACCGATTCTTCTCAAAGCTTGTTGATTAGAAAGTATGTCGCGGAAGTGATAGATCCCTCAAGAATGATCTACATCAAAACCTGGGGTTCTATATGCTTAGACCTTCAATGCAGTGTTAATTATTTTAGCTGTTTGAGTATAAATACAAATCCACCTTAAGGTGCCTCAGAACTGAATATAAAGGTTTTTATTAGAAACCTGAGCTTGCAGTGGGGCATGGTATTATAATAAGTGTTTCTATTGAGCTGAAGTTAGGCTAATTCAACCTCATAATATTCTTGAGTGCTGTTATTTTTGTAACTGTACCAGGCAAAATGCTTTAAGAGAAGTCTATGCGCACGCAGTTCTGGGACAGCATTCTCATGTAGTAAGATACTACTCAGCGTGGGCAGAAGATGATCATATGCTTATACAGAATGAATATTGCAATGGTAAGTAAAGTTTACAACTTGTTCTGAACTTGCTTTAAAAAAAACAAATTTTTGAAGGTATATAGGTGTCCTTACAAATCCCTAGCACTAGCACTAATTAGGAATTGATTGCCCTACACATAGCACATACATTATTATCTCAGACATGTCTGATGTTCTGAAACGTGTCTGATGTTCTGAGAAGGCATATCGGATACATGAAGCAAAACCTGCACGAAATTGTAGACAAAGTCTTGAGCATTCAAGAATATTGGAAGTACACTGAGGCATTTGCAGGCAGCAAAACTGTTCTCTCTCTGTATAATAGTACAAGCTGGAATAGAGAATTACCAGCCAGTTTCTTTTTAAAAGGGAGGTGGCCCTGATTTCTGCAGCATTTGCTATGGTTGATACCCTGCCAGAGATTTAGAAGAGAGAAAAGAGATCTTTTTCTCTTGTGTTGGTATCCTGTTAATTTGCAAGGCAGCTACAGCAGAAAAATAATTTTATTATTTTTTATGGCTACAAAAGGGGGATGCAGCACTAGATTTTGCCATTCCTGTGCATCACCAGCATGTTCTTGGTGATATATATTTACTGTTTATTTTGGGAGCCAATTGTACTTACTTTGGAAGCAAGTTGTCATTTTGTCAACTGTTTGATGTAAAATAATTAGGTTGTTTTACTTTAATGTTGTTTTAGGTGGCAGCTTAGCAGATGCCATAAGTGAAAATTACAGGAATATGCGTTATTTTACTGAACCAGAACTGAAGGACCTGCTACTTCAGGTGGCTCGTGGTTTAAAGTACATTCATTCAATGTCACTGGTACACATGGATATCAAACCGAGTAAGTCTGTAAAACGTTTTGCTCTGTATTGACAACTTCCTCAGTTAATCTGCTGTACAAAAATGAGCAGTTAGCCACACCTTACTAACTGTAAATTCTTCACTGAAGTTCTAAATAGCAGTACAAAGATGTCAGTTATAAAGTTGGCTAGCAAACTTAAACTGTTGTTGCGTTTATCTTGGGTACTTTTTGTGTAATTGACTCTACTTGCATAACACTTGGCTCCCCTCCCAGCAGAGGGGCTAGAGTAAGTTACAGTTTCTTGCAAAACACTGTATGTATACAACTACTGAAGTAGAAATTGGACAGTTGTGGTTTGGTGCTGGTTTTTTTGTTGTTGTTGATTTCTCTGTTGTTGTGGTTTTAGTTTCTGGGTTTTTTTGTTGTTGTTGTTTGTGGTGGGGTTTTTTGTGTGGCTTTTTTCCTGTTTTGTTTTTTTTTTTTTTTTTTACAAATCTGCTCTTTTTCAGGTAATATTTTCATATCTCGGACATCAGTCCCAAGCATAACTTCAGAAGAAGGTGATGATGATGACTGGTCATCTGATAGAGTCATATTTAAAATAGGTGAGAAGCAGCACATGTGCTAAAAAGAATTGCATTGTTTGTTTGTCTTCTGAAAAAATAACTTTCTTCTGTTTTTGTAGGTGACCTTGGTCATGTAACTCGAGTATCTAGTCCACAAGTGGAGGAAGGCGATAGCCGTTTTCTTGCAAATGAAGTTCTACAAGAGGTAACTGTTCTGTTTGTGGAAAATAAGTGATGTTAGTCTGCATGCTGTTTTCCTTAGAGTAATGAGTTGCTGTTTGCTGCCTCCTTGCTGAGGGGGAAACTTCCGAAATGGTGTCCCTTTGAACTCTGGTAGTACTTGTAATACTGTAGATGTGTTCAGTGCTGAATAGTTGAGCTGTTTGTTAAGTTTCTTCTGGGTGCTATGTCTAGTAAATTACTATATTTTTCTTTATTTTTCAAGAACTATACTCATTTGCCAAAAGCAGATATTTTTGCTCTTGCTCTGACTGTTGTCTGTGCTGCTGGGGCTGAACCACTTCCATCTAATGGGGACCAATGGCACGAAATCCGGCAAGGAAAAATACCTAGAATACCGCAAGTGCTTTCTCAAGAATTACTAGACCTACTAAAAGTAAGAACTCGTCTATTGGTGGCTCACTGATTAGTGTGATTTACTGTATTACTGGCCTTAACTAGAATGCCTTATTTTCTTTTTTCCAAGGTTATGATTAATCCTGATCCAGAGAAGAGGCCTTCAGCTGTGGCACTAGTTAAGCATTCAGTGCTTCTCTCTGCTGCAAAAA
>JANHGB010056114.1:0-14519 GCA_026283785.1 Coracopsis vasa
GGAGGGTGGGCAGGGGCGAAAGAAGAGAAAAAGAAAGGTTTGTGCTATATCCATGTCCAGACAAGACAGAATTTAGATTATTTTATTATTTACATTTTCTGGCTCTAGAGGACATAGGTAAAATATTCAAAGCCTGCAAATGTCTCTACAGACACAAAGGGAGTCTTTTTGAGGCTCAAGGCTGCACATACAACCTCCACCATGCTTTTCTGAGGGCAGAAAGAGCCAGCTGAGAAGCAGTAATCCTCCTGCACCTTGCTTGTGATTTGAAGACTTCTTTCAGGAGGCTGTGAAACATACGGCTAAAAAAAACATCTCTAGAGCCGCACCTTGGAGTAGGATGGTTACAAAAGGAGCAATACGCCTTGCCACTTTGAATGTTGTTGGTGCGAGCCATCGACTCTGTTTGAGAAGGCTGACAAGCACTTGGACCCTCTTCAGGGTGATCTGATCATCTGTCATCGGGATGACAGAGACACTCTTCAAACAGCAAGTGCAGAACTGTTCACACTTTCATATCCTGGAATATTTTGATTATATTTATTCACTATTGTTGATGGAAAGTTTAAAGCAACAAGATTTCTTTTAAAAATAGGGTCTGGGGGCAGTTTATTGCAACTGTATTGTAGAGTCTGTAATAGCTTCTGAGATTAAAAACTATCCAAAAAATTAACAAATTTTGCACTATGCACTTACAAGTAGTTTCTTTTACGTATGTATGTTGAAAAAGTATGTTCATGGTAATATAGCTCTCTATATTTGACTCTTTCACAAAGACAAGACACATCATGTATTCCATGTCACTTTTTTTTAAATATAGAATTAAAATAGTTTATATTTTAGAGCAGTTAGGAATGAAACACTTTATCCTGCAGTAGTGATAAGCGATACATTTAAAAAGCTACCCAGTGCCTGAGACACTAAGAGTGTTTAGATGTTGACAAGTATACAGAAGCCGAGATTACTGAGAGCTAAAGGCATAAGTCTCATCATAGCAGTAAAAATTCTCACTTAAATTTAGATTTGGTGGTTGTATTCTACATTCAGAGACTAAGTTTATTAAAGAAAGTTCCTGAAGGGAGAAATCTTCAAGTGGCGTAAAAAGGTGTAGCCCCAGGTCATATCAGCAGTAGTTGTGTTCTTTCTTTCTCAATTTTTTAACATTTCAGAGTGTAAGTAAATATGCTTGAAAGGATTTTGGCATTCAGCAGAGAAATTACTGATCTTCAGTATTAGTTATTTCATATCTACAAAACAGGGAGAACTTTTAAGATTTTTAAAAGAATTCATACAGCTTAGCATGAAAATAAATATTTGCAGGGTCTAAAAGATGTCAGATTGCTTCATGGAAGAGTGTGGTAGGATACATTTTATGGGTATCACAGCAATTCAGTTTTCTGTAGGAATAATGTTTTGATGTACTGTTGATTTGAGCTATTTTAAAGCTTTTCTTCTTATTTCCAAAGTTGTATCAGAAGATGTCTTTTACTCTAGAGCATGCTAAAAGTTTTACTTTAGATATCACTGCATCACTGAGGAAGAGGAGTTCAACACTGAGCCAGAACGAAAAATCCTTGAGAACCGGGCAAATGTGTAACTGATTGAGTTTAAAAAAAAAAGGAAAATAAAAAAGTAGGTTGATTTTAGTTATGACTGGTAAACTCTGAGCTGGTCTTTTATTCCCTATGCTGTAACTGAATTATAATGGGTTTTATGTGTTGCTGGAAAGAACAGTTGGAGAGAAGCCTAAAATGGAGTGTTCAGAGGCTGAGATGAAATGCAGCTAGAGAAAATTACCTGTGAGAATAGTGGGAGATGTGACTTGCATTAACTGAAAATTATACATGTGACTTACATTAACTGAAGACCTAAACATCTGTGTATATGAGTGCTTAGGGCAGCCTGTTTTGAGCTGACTTCTAAGACTGCAGGAACCCTTGGTACCAGACCAGCCCCTTCAGCGCACATGGTGGTTTCAGCTGGTGAGGAAAATTTCCACAATCTTTTCTGCTGGATTGGTAGGGGTGCTGGAGAGAGCAGTTTCTGTAAATGTAGGCATTTGCAGGTCTGGATTGAACCCAAATTCGTTTGAAATTCATTTAAAATTCTAGCTGACTTGTTCAAATACCACTTATGATGACACCTACATTTAACAGCATGCTGAAACTTGCTGAAGCTGTTTGATATAAAACTGGCTGAAGAGAAGGAAAAGATAGCATGAAGCAACCTGTGAGTAGCAATGTATGGATATTCAGAACCTGAGCACAACAGACCTCTGCTGTCTCAAGATGGGGATACTGATGGAACTGATGAATCTGAACTCTGAGGCCATTTCTGACATCTTTATATCTAGTGTCAGTCTATGAAAGACAATTTGGGCCTCACTGGGAGAGGGATGGCCTCTTTGAGAGCAAGCACAGGTCACTGCTGTGCACTAGAGCTGTCCCCTTTTAACTGAGAAAGGCTTGGTCTCCTGCTAATGCCCACCATCATCTCAAATCAGCATAGAGACTGAACTGTGATTTCCCTATCTTAAAGTCACTGGAGACAGATTTCAAAATCAAAAGCATCTGAATTCCTACTGATTTTCATGAGTGTTTAGAGTTCTCAGCACAGCTGGAAAACTTACTGTCTAAGCATACCAAGATGGTGTATCCAGACTAAATGATAAAACATTAGTAAATGTTTTTTTGCAAATGGGTTCTTGTTCTTCAAAAACCAGGTTGAAACCCTTAGGTGTGCAGTGAATAATTAGATTTGGTTGCCATTGATCAAAATTGATGTGAAATGCCAATAGGGAGCCACATTTTAAAATTAATTAGATGCTTTTAATGGGAGAGAGTTCAGAAACAGTTTAAAAATTCTATTTTTAAGCCATCTTCGCTAATCTGTTAGATTTGATACTTGGTGAATGGATTTTACAACCAATAACTAATCCCCTGAGATATCTGCTCCTCTTTTGTTAAATTAAAGGATGAATGAGATTACTGCACTTTGTCATTCTGAAAGAATAGGCCTGTAGTTGATTAAAGCTGCTGGGGAGCTCTGGTTACGTGTCCCTTGCTTTCTAACTTGGGAACCTGAAGACTGATTCAAGTGCTAAGCACCCACAACTGCAGCTGGAGATGGATGCTTTGAGGTGACAACTTGACATCTCATACCTAGGTTCCAAAATTCATAGAATTTTTTTAACTTAGTCTCACTGTACATTTGTAAAATGGTGATAAGTAAACCTATGGGGGGGGTGGGAAGATACATGAATCACTGTGAAATGCTGGGACTGCAGTGAATAGTGCTGTAGTAACGCCACTGAAGAAGCTGCCTGTTTTGTCTTCAGCACTGGGTGTGAATAGCATGCAGCAGATGAAGTGTAGAGCTGTGTGTTGAACAAGTGGAGAAAAAGCACTGAATATTTGCTGTGTCGTCGACAGCAAGGGGTTTGAATCACCCACAGAGCAGGTACAGACTGAGCACTGAGTAGGGAACAGTTTGTGTAGAATAAGTAACTTAATTACAATGTAATTAAAAATACCGTGACATTCAACACCTAATCAAAGGTGACGGTTAAGCTGTGCACATCTTCACTTTGATACCTCCTGACTTCTGAGTGTCTGACTTTGCAGCTCTAGTAATATACTTAAACTGTGCTTTCTTATGTCGTGTACAGGGAAGGATCTGGTTTCCCAAAGTGCAAAGTGCAGATGCTTGCATTTTCCATCCTGTTGCTGTGGTGATGAGAGGGAGCATAGCACAGCAAATAAGTCAAGAAGCCACTTGTGCTCCCTTCCATTTTTTCTCCAGCCATGTCTCTTGCTTTGGGTGCTTTATGCTGAAGACATAATGCTTTTGGGTTAAGCTCAAGCTCTCTGTTTACTATCTGGGAAACACTGCTGTCCTGCTTACTGTCCTTATGTACAGAAGGAAACCCAGTGGTGAATTAGAAGCTGGAATATTTGCTATAGCTGTTGTATGACTGTGAACTTAGAGTACCACTGAGACATATACTGGGAGGAAATCTAAAACTGAACAATAGGTTTGATGGCAACTCAGAATGCAGCAAGAACAACTGAGCTGAGATCATTTTCACATCAGTTTCATAGCCTAATGCTTATTGATGTGGGCAGTCTTGAATAGCAAAAAATAATAAAAATAAATACGTAGTGTCTAGTGTACAAAAGTTAGAAAATCTTCCTGGAGGCATTCTGATAACCTCAGAGTACAAGACTGCTTGGACCATTGCCTATTATGTATTTCTGTTAAAGGAAGGTTACTGAGATTATGCTGTGACCAGAAAACAAACAAAAAAATAGAGAAAGTTCATGGTAATGACAGCTGGGGAAAGGAACGTTGTTTGGACTACACTGAAATTACATTATGTACCTTTGTAAGTACAAGATTATGTTAAGAATAGTCATAGGTTTTGGTGAAACTATTAAAAGTTGAATAATAGAAGAGACAGGATGCTCTTTTTCTGTTCTGAATCACTACTTTAAAAAGGCTTCCCTTTGCTCTCTGTTGTAGTTCAGTATTCCAATAGAGCATCAAAGACCAAACAGAAACACTTCCTTGACTTCTCAAGAGAATTTTCTTCCTCAGCTGAATGTTTGCCATGAACTTTTCTGCTCTGTATAATAGAGCTTCTACTGTATATGACTAAGTGGGTTGAGTTATACAGAATCATTTGCTTACACAATAGTGTTAATAAATGTGCATGTGCTGCTCTTGGTAAAGCCAAGGAGTGATGACCAGCTTTGAAAAAGAAGGCCAGTGTTGTAAAGCTATTACTATTTAAAACTGCCTGTGTAAAATAAAAAAGGGAATGAGGTGATATTTAGTATTCTATCATTAAGTCTCCTATATTACCAATGAAAAAAGGAGTATCACAGTGAAAAGTGGGAAAGGTACAAATTTCTACTAGTAACTGACATTTTATTTCATTAGCAGTTGAATAAAATTAGAACTAAAAGCGCTGTCCTAAACTGGAGCTGCAACAGGAAGGTTGAGAGCTAAAGGGACAAAAATGATCTTCACATTTGTGAAAAAAGACTTCTCTTCCTCCTCACCATAATTTCAAAATAATTAAAACTGTTCCATATGTGAATTTTTTCACAAAGTCAACATATTTCCAGAGCCAAAGGCATCACACCTGCTCAGATGTGCTAATTGCACAGGAGGGTCTTTCATCAGAGCAAGCACAGAATGCTTTCTAATATTAGAGCTCATTGAAACAAGCCTGCTTTTAAGCATTCAATCAATGGCTCATGATACACAGATACATTAAAAAATACAGGCTAGATTCCCTGCTCTCCATGTGCTGCTCGGGCAGTTTAAGGCTCTATAATCTTAACTGGGAAGATGAGGCTTCCCAGGAGGCTGGCTGACCTGTGATGGGTGGCTCAGGAGCCACGTATTGCAATCAATTCCAGTGTAGATCAAATCATGGAATCAGGAGGCCACAATCTGATCCCTGATAAGCTTTCTCTTTCTCTTGCATCGAACAGTTCTAATCATTACAGGTGGACTAGTTTTATGTATCTTCTTTATCAGTCTTAACATAACCTTAGTTATTTTAAATTCTGACATCTGAAAAAGTAAAATAAAATAAAAATTTGATAAACACTGAAAGTTAGTAACCCCACCTTTAGTATCTTCCATTTAAAATCAGATTCTTGGGTCACAGATGCATAGTACACCAGGCAGTGTAATTCTCAGACATTTTGGCTGCTGTTGATTGAGTTTGAATATAGGCTGTTGTGGTCATCAAACTGCACATTCCCTGAGCAGCTCTGGTGTGTGGGCACATTCCTCTGATGAGCCTGGGGACTGGCTAAGGCACCTGAAAGAAACAGCGTTCACTGTGAAATGAATATTTCACACATAGTGGGTGGAGAGCCCTGTGAATACAGCCGTCGTGCAGATCAAGAGCAGTTGGTCATGAGAGGGAATCTGGGGACAGAGGATGAGAGAAAGGCAACTCTCTTCTTGTCATGAAGGATGGTCACTTTTAATATAAGACCACTTTTAAAGAAAGGATAAGCCTTAGAACTTCTCTTTGTGTGGAACTGAGAAAAGAGTGAGAGTAAAATCTTTTGCTTTATACTGTCTATTAATAGAGTCCAAGCTTAGAGAACGGTGTAAGAAAGGGCACAGCTTTTGCCATTAGGATCAGTAAAATCGGCTTCCTCAGTAAAAGTAGCTTTTCCTTCAGTGCAGCGGTGGGAGAACTTGAGTCATGCTGACGTTAAATAGCCCAGAGCAGGAACGAGATTCACCTTTTCTTTCAGGATTTTTTTGTTTTTTGTTGTGTTTTTTTTTTCCCGGAACTCTCTTAGCTTGGTCTAATTGGATTCGTAGCCTCTTACAGATGCTGTATTTTTCGTTTAGACACTATTCTGAGAAAATGAAGTTGCTAATACCTGCCTTCTTTAATAGTCATGGCGAGATTTCCAAAAGGTCAGTGCACGAAGTGTACATTTCCTGCTGTCAAGCTGGTGCTTGGGTACCGTTTTAGGCAATTAGTAAGTAAGGATGGTTACATTAAGAAAAAAAACAAAAGCCAAATCAATATATTCATGTGAAAGCTGAGCTAGCACAAACAGTTTATGTAAGTGTTTAATAATTGCCCCAAAAGGCAGAAGCATGTGTCACTACACACTGCAAAAGACCCAAAGGCAGCTGGGCTGGCTCTAGCTTATATGTCCTTTGATGCAGGCATACGGCTGCACAGGATTCACATACCTTTCCAGTGAGAGCTGCTAAAATGTACCTACTTAGAATGTAAGGCTTTACAGCAAAGCATCTGTTACTGCAGTGTATAAAAAATTTATTAAGCCAAGACAAGGATTATTATAGGAATAGTAATTGAACGGAAAAGGGAAATACATTAGGCTTAAAAGAAATTACTAACGATGTTTTGGAACAGCACCTTATTTAATATTTTCATTAATGACAGTACAAAAAATAAGCATAAACTAATGAAATTTGAACATATATTTGAAACTGGGACAAAGTTGACAGCAATATCAAACATAGGGCTAGACTTTTAATAGGAAGAATTTAGTAATGGTAAGTCTGAAGTAATATAAGCACCATGAAATAAATAAGTGTAAAATCATGTGTTTGAGAACTAAGTTATTTCCTGAAAACAAGGTTGTCCTCTGGTTAAAAAACTAAAAAATGACAGAGGAGAAAAAGGTTGGTAACAGCCTCTACTTCCTAGAGTCATAACCAGCTAGAAAGTGATGGTAACAGGATATGTTGCAAAAACTGCTTTTGATACTGCTTCAAAAAATGCTTACAGATAAAACAGGAAGTGAATTTCCACTGCTGCAGCTTCCTCAGTACTAACGCATCTGATTTCTGCAGCTTTTCTAGAACCATGATGTGAAACTGAACAGAGACAAATGACACACTTAACTAGAGAAAACTAAGGACATGTCTGTGCCGAACAACCTAATCCAGTGAAAAACCCTCAATAATTAAGCTAAAATTACAGCTTTTTTGATACCTAGGGCTGTGCTTAGAGTCATGCTTAGGCAAGCAACACTACAGCTGCACAGACCAAGGACTAAGAAGTCTTATCTGAAGTAGATTAGGCAAGATTTGTGCCTATTTGCAATGGCTTAGTGAAACTGAAGAACTGCTGTCTGCCTGAGAAAGTCCTGTGGCTGTTCCTGAAGGCTGCCCTTGATCAGCTAATCGTTAAGACACATGGGCCAAGCCGTGCTCTTCTGTCTGGCATGGGCAGCTGCCACTGCAGGTAACAGCACCCAGCACAGGCACAGCAGGACATTCTGCAATGAGCTTGGCTCACAAGACCCAGAAGCAGATCAGCAATACTGCAACATAGCTGGTGTGCCTCATGATTTCACACTGCAGTCATTATCACAAGTATTCTTCACTAAGCATTTATCAAGTGAGGTGAGAGACTTCATCAAAATTAGTCTCTCTGATTTCCTTCTGTAAGTCAGAAGACCTCAAAGCACTCAACAGCAGCAGCACACACGACTTAAAATGCAAAGTGTGTTGCAGCTATTATGGCAGTAAACAGCAGGTGCAAGGATTTTTTCTTTTCCTTGGCAAGTCTGAAAGTTTGTGTGCTTGGACCCATACCTTAAAACATTTATTTGCTAACAAAGGAGCTTGGGAGCTTCCCCTGGTTATTCTTTAGCTCATCATTTGAAGCTGTGCTAGATGGAAGACTGCTGGACTTTGTTTCCAGCCAGATGACAGCAAATTACCATTGTCATCAAAAAAGGGACCAAATCCCTACAAATAAAATTCAAACATAGATTACTGCAAATAGTTCAAAGCTAGTGCTTTCTTCAGTAATACTTACACTGAATATATTTGCTTGAAAGGGAGCCTGATAGGCATGCCACTTACAGGTACTGTTATGACTAGAAAGTTTGTTCTTCAGGCAGTTGTATATTCACAGGGAGCTTCCAGTGCAAATTGCTCAAAGTAGTATCTTAGAATAGGATTATCTTGTTCATATTTTGAGCATTTTTATTAATCAAAGTCAAGTTCAACTTCTTGGAAAGGTGTAAAGATCTCAAAGGGTCTGTCTAAATAGGCAATTCTCAGATATGAGGTTAAGGTAGTGCATCCGGCTGGACACCAAGATTATTCCGTAACAAAACCCAAAGACCAACCCCTCTCCCCCAGTAGCACTTCAGCAGCACTTCTGATTAATAAGGTTAAACAGATCTATTTTACAGGTTTCCAAAAGACAAATTAGCTAAGAAACATAATACTTATTTACATCTCTGACACAAGAGAAAATGAAAGGATTCAGCATTTTGGCAGAACATGGTTTGCAAGGAAAACAGCATGTAAAACCTAGAACTCTGACGCTTCTGTGAAGTTTGCCACAGAAACCCAAGGCCAAAGCACTGACAGGGGTCCTAGGAACACCATTATTTGTGTTGAAGAAAGCCAACATTTTTTCATCTGTCAGAGCAGTTATAGTAGAAATGGACTAGAAACTGAGCTGAAATCTCTACACCAGCTGCACAACTAACGCAACATGATTTCCACGCTTTGGAGGACCACTTGAGCAGCAGGCAGTAGGAGGACAAAGGTTTGTCTTTAAATTTTCTTACCCTTCCTAGCAATATCACTTCCGAGTTCTTCAAGAACTCTGCCCATTTCTGATGTTGGCATTACCATTCTTTCTTTCAGGCTCTGGGATATTACATTTGTAACAAGTCTTCCATGAAAAGTGGAAACTTAAAAAGCAGTATGATACAGTGAGGAAAAACAAAGCAGTAAATTTGGATTCTCTTCTAATTTAATAATATGAGCAAATACTGAAAGACTGAGTAGCAAAAAAAAAAAAAAGAAGAAGAAACTGTGATTTACATATTCATTGAGTAATTTGTATAATCAGAAGATTTAAAAGGTCATTACTGGAACACCTGCCTGTTAACAGATGTAGAAGAATTAAGGCCAAAGAATACAGTTTTTATGAAGACACTGACAGATAAACACTTGGCAGACCCACGGATACCTGCTGCGGCAGCAGTATTCTCTTTGGTCAGGCTGCTGTTGTGGGCAAGGTAAATCTGGAATTCATAAATACAGCATTATGAGCTGTGCTAGTTTTGGCTGGGGTAGGGTTGATTTTCTTCAAAGTAGCTAGTGAGGCTACGTTCTGTATTTGTGCTGAAAACACTGTTGATAACTCAGGGATGTTTTCATTATTGCTGAGCAGTGCTTGCACAGAGTCAAGGCCTTCTCTGCTCCTCACCCCACACTACCACTGAGCAGGCTAGGGCTGCACAATCAGCTTGGAGGGGACACAGCTGGGACAGCTGACCCCATATGACCCAAGGGATATCCCACACCATATGACGCAAATCTGGAGGGAAAGTTACTGGGGAGCTGCTGCTGTTTGGTAACTGTCTAGGCATCAGTTGGTGGTGAGAACTGTTTTCATTTGCAGCACTTGTCTTGCCTGGGTTTTATTTTCTTCTCTCTGTTTGTTCCCCCTTCCCTACATTAAAAAAAAATATAATAATTGAAAAGCAATAAAACTGGTTTTTATCTCAACCCAAGAGTTTTTTTCCTCACTCTACCTTTCCAATTCTTCCCTCATCCCCACCAGGGGTGGGGGGCATGAGCAACTGGGTGTGTGGTGCTTAGCTGCCAGCAGGGATTAAACCATTGCATGAGCTTAGACATCTAATTTGCAGATATCTCAGTTAAGGCAGAATAACATTCTGCCATCAGCATTCTATTACTAGTTTTAGGAGAGCATCTGGTAGCACTGAGAAAATTAAATAAGTGGCTTGCATGTCTGCATTATCTGCATCATTAGTATTAATTTGTAAAAACAGCTAAATACAAAGCAATTTAACTTCTGCATTAATCAAGTAAACATTTAATAGCTAGGGCATTTCCCCTCCAGTATACTTGTCACTGAATCACACAAATATTCCAGTTGGAAGGAAGCTCAGGAGAATATCTGACACAATTCCCAGCTCAAGCAGGGCTAACTTTAAAATTATACCACAATGGTAAGGGCCTTAGCCAAGATATGCATGCCTGCAAGGATGGGTGCTCCACTGCTTTTCTGAGCAACCTGTTCTTCCATTGCCAGTTTCAATTTAGTCCCATAATGATTATTTTTTTTCCTCACATCCAGCAAGAATTTGTCTTGCTGCAAGTTGTTTCTGTTGCCTCATATTCTCTTCATGTGCACCTCTGAGAAAAGTCCTTTCTTAATCCTCATCCAGGCAGGTAAAGACAGCAGCAAGATCACTCCTCTGCACTTGGCTAGGCTGGTGTACGGCATTAATCCACTGAGGAAAGAAGAGTATGTGTCTTTGTTGAACATTATGAGATTTGTTGATCCTTAAGTCCAGCTTGTCAGGATCTCATGGAATGGGACGGCCCCACCCTCAGTGAGTCAACCATTACTCCCAAGTTGGTGTCCTTGTCAACAGGCCGAGGTTGCATTTCATCCCATGCCCCAAACTTTTAATAAAACTGTTAAATAATATTGGCAACGGTATCTGCACTGAGGAATGGCACTAGTAACCAGTTTACAGTCTGATGTTGTAGCATCATTATTCATCAAGTCTGATGGTCCAGCCAGCTTCCCACCCACCAGCCCACCTCCCTCCCACTTGGCTGTAAGGATACTAGATAAACCTGTGTGAAAGTTATTGCTAAGGACAGGAAACCTAACATTCTCTGCTCTCTCTTCTTCCACACAAGGGAGGGAAGTTGAGTTGGTTCGGCAGAGTTGGCCCCTGGTGAAGTCATGACGGCTGTTCTCAATCACCACTTTGTCCTTCACATGTCACAAAATGAAATTAATTTCCATAACCTCTAGGAATATGCTCTGTAGTCTTTCCAGGGACTGAGGTCACCTGCTGCCTCGAACTCAAAATATACATATTTTGTAAGGTGCAATTATTATTTGTTTTATAAAAACAAAGATACTGGTTTTAAATGCCCCCTCCTCCCCTGCCCCCCATATGGCATTTTTATACAAAATAAAGTCTTTACAGCTGTTTGAAAAATCTTTACTATTACATGATTTCTATAGACAATTTTACACGTTTCCTGGTTTGAATGTACAGAATACCAGAAAACAAACTTTAACTATTAATAAGTTTACAAGATAATTTTTTTTTTTAAAACAATGCATCTTCCATCCCCTGATTTTCATGACAAAGGTTTCTGCATGGTCAAGGATTCAGAAATTCATCCAAAACTTTCAGAGATGATTCACACAGGATTCTGAAATGACATAAATACATAACAGGGTTAGATATGCTAAATGCTAAA
The DNA here is from genome assembly GCA_026283785.1 of Coracopsis vasa. Lineage (NCBI taxonomy): Eukaryota > Metazoa > Chordata > Aves > Psittaciformes > Psittacidae > Coracopsis > Coracopsis vasa. The sequence goes on from JANHGB010056114.1 coordinate 11,800, forward strand.
TCAGTCCCCTACTATCTGATTTCTCAGAGTGCAGCTACAGCACAATTTCTTTGACCAGTTTTTCCATATTAAAGTATTACATATGCCTTTACAAATTACTTTTGAAATAGGTGGGGATTTTTCTTTGAACTTTTTAATTTTTCTGCTGATCATCTCTTGCTACAGCACAACCTACAGCAAGCCAGTTTAAATTACTATGTCAATTCAAACACACTTTCTAATATTTCATCATCTATTTAAAGAACCCACTCGTTTTCTTCACAGAGCTTGTACTCTTTTTTTCAAACAGTCAAATCCTTTACCAATAATTCATACTAAGGCTGCTTTTCATTTCTTTACTTTCTTCCTTTCTCCCTCATTCTTCAGCCTTCATAATTTTTCTCTCCATCTGTGACAATTTTTTTACCAAGCTTGAACTATCTATCTTACTTTTACGAGCAAGTGCCTCTGTCAGCTGTGTATACACCCATATTAGTCCCTCTCCAACTTTCCTTTGTCTCCCATTAATCCCCAAACATCTGCAAAGGCCAGCTCTGAAATTGCCATATGGCAGGCCCTTATCTTCTTGCATTCCCTGACACCGTCACCCAGCCTTTGCAGTTGAATTCTCATGCAACTTCTAACACTGCTCTAAAATATCCTCAAAAGACAAAACCAGGCACTTTGGTCTTCTGTCAAATCGTTATTTCACTGTTAACCACTATAAACGTTATCCTTCGTGTTACTTTTGTAAAAGATTTTCCTGTATTTCTCAACCATTTTTTTTCCCCTCTATATTTTATTATTATAGTCCTGGACTGATGTCCCAAATAAGCAAGGTTAGTCAGTCGCTAATCATGACGAGTTAGAGCATTTGTCACGAGATACCACAATCTGAAATACAAGAGGCAGCTCTGCACTTTCATGGCAGTACCTTGGGTGTCAGGGCTCCCTGAATTCAGATCGATGTGGCTGTGTCACATACTTCTCTCTCTAGTGCTACATCCTTTAACCATGGAACTCAGCTGTCAAAATTAGCTAGCATCATAATGTACTATAAAATTAGTATAATTAAGTAGTGTGAGTTTAGACACAGTGCTACTTGGTACAAATTCTATTTTGTTACAATTTAAGGCTAATGAAACAATGGATCTGTAATGCGAGACCGTGTACCTGCCACACATGGGACAACAAGCTGTCATTCAGAGTTGCTGTGCGCTTCCCCAGACAGACAAATTTAAGTCAGTTTTACCAGGTACCTTTCCAGTGAACTTTTAGATAGGTGGCAGACGCATCAAACAAAGCTATATTACAAACCAATTTAAGAATAATCATTTATAGATGCAATAAGAGTGCAATACAGAGTTTGGGATGCTAGCTAAATGACAATAGTAAATAAATGTAATTCGCTAAATTTCAATTCTAATACCTGTACATCAATACGCTAATTAAAGGAAAACCAAAATATTAAGTAAAAGGTATTACTCTATAGCACGTTTTGTTTTATAGGGCAGTGAACATTTTTCTCTAGCTTCCAAATCACTGCACTGACAGCTTTATTTGCGTTTTTTTGTTAGGCATGAATATTTGCATTTTATAAACTAAACTAATTTGTGTGCCTTTACTCTTGAGGAAATTCTTTCAATATAAAATATGTTGTCCAGAATTTTTAAGTGCACTGAACAACATTTTGAAAATAATAGACGCACAGGGACATCTTAAACTGCTAACTCAGCTGAAGAGGGAAGACTAAATTACAATGAAAAGTTTTGCTTCCGATTTAGCACAACAATTCTTTGTTTAATGGCAGCACTTTAATTACTACACCAGACAGCATTTTTACTTTTTTTGTCTCTTTGCTAATATGTAATAGATTACTTCTAAGTCTAAATTTAAGATGCTGGCACAGAATGCCAAGTCTCTTGGGAAATTAAAGAATGTCACTATTTCCTGGTATACCTAGGTATTAAAAAAAATAATCCCTCCAACAGTTATAAGATAGTGCATCCAGAAGCAAAAAAGTAATAATACTATTGAGTTAAAAAAAAAACCAGTAATATATTTTAGCACACATCAGTGCAGCATTGTGTGTTATAAGATTGTGCTCAAAGCAATGATAAGAGATCAAGTCTGTAGCATTCCATAACTAAAATGCTGGTGTTTGGTAAGTAGACTGGAACGATAAAATAGTTTACAAACAACAGGGCACATTTCAGGATGTACCTAATTCCATTTTAGCACACTAGTACAAATAGCACATCAGAGGAGGCCTGCCCTGGTCCAACGTTATGTCCATCTGAAAAAGTGCAAACACACTTTAAATCAGTCAAGCAAAACCTAATCACTGAAGAGCTTCCTCCTAACCTTTTCTTAGCATGAATTCTTTTACCTTTCTGCCAAGGAAAAAATCCCCAACATACCTGTACAACTATGAATCCTCCCAAATTCTGAAAAGCTGTGTGAAAGCTTCTGAATTTTGTTATCATATTCCAATTCTGATTCTTGATAAAAATACTTGCCATCATTATGTTCACATTCCTAATGCTTTAATTTTATCTGCAATGATCTCTTGGTTTTGTATTATACAAAAGTAGCTATTCATATATCACAAAATTAAAACCCTGTGTAGCATCTTATGTTCTTCATCTGCCCCAAATTCCAGGTTGATTTGTCCCTGTTCACTGGGCAGAAATGATCATACAGATTCATAAAGCAATTATCTGTGTTCTTACTGAAATTTA